>OZ038428.1:4119396-4196543 GCA_964036235.1 Heterorhabditis bacteriophora | reverse complement strand
TCACTAAAATAACATGCAGAAAGAACATAATACACATGAAGATAGTAGAACAAACCTCACAATAACCGCAACAAAGAACAAAACTACATCAAGTCATATGAAGGCCACAAAAAAAGCTCAACCAACAACGACAGAAAAAATTCAAAACTAACTACAACAAACATACAACAACCAAAAAATGTCCACCAGGCCACAGCGTCGTACATCACGCTGGTTCGCCAACACTCACAGCCGCCGTGCGCAATTTCCCATTCATCACTTTCACTAATCATTTCAGCCATAATATTTTAGCTCAGCTATTTGGCTATAGCCCAGTAACACCATCTGCTGTGCTGAGCGCATATGATAGTGAGAGACATAACTGCTCACTACTACTCACCGATTACTCGCCACATCGCGCACATTACCGCTCCCCATGTTGGGGAGGGCCGTTCCCAGCAGCAGTGCAACGCTGGGACGACCCGTGGCAAGCAGGAGCAAGCCCCTGATCTTACCCAGATCCAAAAATCAAATAACCTTATCGAGACTCATTTGAGACTCTATCGAAGGTTAATTCGATAAGAACAGAAACTAAACTTTGATCTTAGCCAAAAGGCCGAGAAGCGATACCTGATCGTCGCCGCTGAAAATGTCCACCAGGCCACAGCGTCGTACATCACGCTGGTTCGCCAACACTCACAGCCGCCGTGCGCAATTTCCCATTCATCACTTTCACTAATCATTTCAGCCATAATATTTTAGCTCAGCTATTTGGCTATAGCCCAGTAACACCATCTGCTGTGCTGAGCGCATATGATAGTGAGAGACATAACTGCTCACTACTACTCACCGATTACTCGCCACATCGCGCACATTACCGCTCCCCATGTTGGGGAGGGCCGTTCCCAGCAGCAGTGCAACGCTGGGACGACCCGTGGCAAGCAGGAGCAAGCCCCTGATCTTACCCAGATCCAAAAATCAAATAACCTTATCGAGACTCATTTGAGACTCTATCGAAGGTTAATTCGATAAGAACAGAAACTAAACTTTGATCTTAGCCAAAAGGCCGAGAAGCGATACCTGATCGTCGCCGCTGAAAATGTCCACCAGGCCACAGCGTCGTACATCACGCTGGTTCGCCAACACTCACAGCCGCCGTGCGCAATTTCCCATTCATCACTTTCACTAATCATTTCAGCCATAATATTTTAGCTCAGCTATTTGGCTATAGCCCAGTAACACCATCTGCTGTGCTGAGCGCATATGATAGTGAGAGACATAACTGCTCACTACTACTCACCGATTACTCGCCACATCGCGCACATTACCGCTCCCCATGTTGGGGAGGGCCGTTCCCAGCAGCAGTGCAACGCTGGGACGACCCGTGGCAAGTAGGAGCAAGCCCCTGATCTTACCCAGATCCAAAAATCAAATAACCTTATCGAGACTCATTTGAGACTCTATCGAAGGTTAATTCGATAAGAACAGAAACTAAACTTTGATCTTAGCCAAAAGGCCGAGAAGCGATACCTGATCGTCGCCGCTGAAAATGTTCACCAGGCCACAGCGTCGTACATCACGCTGGTTCGCCAACACTCACAGCCGCCGTGCGCAATTTCCCATTCATCACTTTCACTAATCATTTCAGCCATAATATTTTAGCTCAGCTATTTGGCTATAGCCCAGTAACACCATCTGCTGTGCTGAGCGCATATGATAGTGAGAGACATAACTGCTCACTACTACTCACCGATTACTCGCCACATCGCGCACATTACCGCTCCCCATGTTGGGGAGGGCCGTTCCCAGCAGCAGTGCAACGCTGGGACGACCCGTGGCAAGTAGGAGCAAGCCCCTGATCTTACCCAGATCCAAAAATCAAATAACCTTATCGAGACTCATTTGAGACTCTATCGAAGGTTAATTCGATAAGAACAGAAACTAAACTTTGATCTTAGCCAAAAGGCCGAGAAGCGATACCTGATCGTCGCCGCTGAAAATGTTCACCAGGCCACAGCGTCGTACATCACGCTGGTTCGCCAACACTCACAGCCGCCGTGCGCAATTTCCCATTCATCACTTTCACTAATCATTTCAGCCATAATATTTTAGCTCAGCTA
The DNA here is from genome assembly GCA_964036235.1 of Heterorhabditis bacteriophora. Taxonomy (NCBI): domain Eukaryota; kingdom Metazoa; phylum Nematoda; class Chromadorea; order Rhabditida; family Heterorhabditidae; genus Heterorhabditis; species Heterorhabditis bacteriophora. The sequence continues at coordinate 4,194,444 of OZ038428.1, read as the reverse complement.
TTTGGCTATAGCCCAGTAACACCATCTGCTGTGCTGAGCGCATATGATAGTGAGAGACATAACTGCTCACTACTACTCACCGATTACTCGCCACATCGCGCACATTACCGCTCCCCATGTTGGGGAGGGCCGTTCCCAGCAGCAGTGCAACGCTGGGACGACCCGTGGCAAGTAGGAGCAAGCCCCTGATCTTACCCAGATCCAAAAATCAAATAACCTTATCGAGACTCATTTGAGACTCTATCGAAGGTTAATTCGATAAGAACAGAAACTAAACTTTGATCTTAGCCAAAAGGCCGAGAAGCGATACCTGATCGTCGCCGCTGAAAATGTTCACCAGGCCACAGCGTCGTACATCACGCTGGTTCGCCAACACTCACAGCCGCCGTGCGCAATTTCCCATTCATCACTTTCACTAATCATTTCAGCCATAATATTTTAGCTCAGCTATTTGGCTATAGCCCAGTAACACCATCTGCTGTGCTGAGCGCATATGATAGTGAGAGACATAACTGCTCACTACTACTCACCGATTACTCGCCACATCGCGCACATTACCGCTCCCCATGTTGGGGAGGGCCGTTCCCAGCAGCAGTGCAACGCTGGGACGACCCGTGGCAAGTAGGAGCAAGCCCCTGATCTTACCCAGATCCAAAAATCAAATAACCTTATCGAGACTCATTTGAGACTCTATCGAAGGTTAATTCGATAAGAACAGAAACTAAACTTTGATCTTAGCCAAAAGGCCGAGAAGCGATACCTGATCGTCGCCGCTGAAAATGTTCACCAGGCCACAGCGTCGTACATCACGCTGGTTCGCCAACACTCACAGCCGCCGTGCGCAATTTCCCATTCATCACTTTCACTAATCATTTCAGCCATAATATTTTAGCTCAGCTATTTGGCTATAGCCCAGTAACACCATCTGCTGTGCTGAGCGCATATGATAGTGAGAGACATAACTGCTCACTACTACTCACCGATTACTCGCCACATCGCGCACATTACCGCTCCCCATGTTGGGGAGGGCCGTTCCCAGCAGCAGTGCAACGCTGGGACGACCCGTGGCAAGTAGGAGCAAGCCCCTGATCTTACCCAGATCCAAAAATCAAATAACCTTATCGAGACTCATTTGAGACTCTATCGAAGGTTAATTCGATAAGAACAGAAACTAAACTTTGATCTTAGCCAAAAGGCCGAGAAGCGATACCTGATCGTCGCCGCTGAAAATGTTCACCAGGCCACAGCGTCGTACATCACGCTGGTTCGCCAACACTCACAGCCGCCGTGCGCAATTTCCCATTCATCACTTTCACTAATCATTTCAGCCATAATATTTTAGCTCAGCTATTTGGCTATAGCCCAGTAACACCATCTGCTGTGCTGAGCGCATATGATAGTGAGAGACATAACTGCTCACTACTACTCACCGATTACTCGCCACATCGCGCACATTACCGCTCCCCATGTTGGGGAGGGCCGTTCCCAGCAGCAGTGCAACGCTGGGACGACCCGTGGCAAGTAGGAGCAAGCCCCTGATCTTACCCAGATCCAACAATCAAATAACCTTATCGAGACTCATTTGAGACTCTATCGAAGGTTAATTCGATAAGAACAGAAACTAAACTTTGATCTTAGCCAAAAGGCCGAGAAGCGATACCTGATCGTCGCCGCTGAAAATGTCCACCAGGCCACAGCGTCGTACATCACGCTGGTTCGCCAACACTCACAGCCGCCGTGCGCAATTTCCCATTCATCACTTTCACTAATCATTTCAGCCATAATATTTTAGCTCAGCTATTTGGCTATAGCCCAGTAACACCATCTGCTGTGCTGAGCGCATATGATAGTGAGAGACATAACTGCTCACTACTACTCACCGATTACTCGCCACATCGCGCACATTACCGCTCCCCATGTTGGGGAGGGCCGTTCCGAGCAGCAGTGCAACGCTGGGACGACCCGTGGCAAGCAGGAGCAAGCCCCTGATCTTACCCAGATCCAAAAATCAAATAACCTTATCGAGACTCATTTGAGACTCTATCGAAGGTTAATTCGATAAGAACAGAAACTAAACTTTGATCTTAGCCAAAAGGCCGAGAAGCGATACCTGATCGTCGCCGCTGAAAATGTCCACCAGGCCACAGCGTCGTACATCACGCTGGTTCGCCAACACTCACAGCCGCCGTGCGCAATTTCCCATTCATCACTTTCACTAATCATTTCAGCCATAATATTTTAGCTCAGCTATTTGGCTATAGCCCAGTAACACCATCTGCTGTGCTGAGCGCATATGATAGTGAGAGACATAACTGCTCACTACTACTCACCGATTACTCGCCACATCGCGCACATTACCGCTCCCCATGTTGGGGAGGGCCGTTCCGAGCAGCAGTGCAACGCTGGGACGACCCGTGGCAAGCAGGAGCAAGCCCCTGATCTTACCCAGATCCAAAAATCAAATAACCTTATCGAGACTCATTTGAGACTCTATCGAAGGTTAATTCGATAAGAACAGAAACTAAACTTTGATCTTAGCCAAAAGGCCGAGAAGCGATACCTGATCGTCGCCGCTGAAAATGTCCACCAGGCCACAGCGTCGTACATCACGCTGGTTCGCCAACACTCACAGCCGCCGTGCGCAATTTCCCATTCATCACTTCCACTAATCATTTCAGCCATAATATTTTAGCTCAGCTATTTGGCTATAGCCCAGTAACACCATCTGCTGTGCTGAGCGCATATGATAGTGAGAGACATAACTGCTCACTACTACTCACCGATTACTCGCCACATCGCGCACATTACCGCTCCCCATGTTGGGGAGGGCCGTTCCCAGCAGCAGTGCAACGCTGGGACGACCCGTGGCAAGCAGGAGCAAGCCCCTGATCTTACCCAGATCCAAAAATCAAATAACCTTATCGAGACTCATTTGAGACTCTATCGAAGGTTAATTCGATAAGAACAGAAACTAAACTTTGATCTTAGCCAAAAGGCCGAGAAGCGATACCTGATCGTCGCCGCTGAAAATGTCCACCAGGCCACAGCGTCGTACATCACGCTGGTTCGCCAACACTCACAGCCGCCGTGCGCAATTTCCCATTCATCACTTTCACTAATCATTTCAGCCATAATATTTTAGCTCAGCTATTTGGCTATAGCCCAGTAACACCATCTGCTGTGCTGAGCGCATATGATAGTGAGAGACATAACTGCTCACTACTACTCACCGATTACTCGCCACATCGCGCACATTACCGCTCCCCATGTTGGGGAGGGCCGTTCCCAGCAGCAGTGCAACGCTGGGACGACCCGTGGCAAGTAGGAGCAAGCCCCTGATCTTACCCAGATCCAAAAATCAAATAACCTTATCGAGACTCATTTGAGACTCTATCGAAGGTTAATTCGATAAGAACAGAAACTAAACTTTGATCTTAGCCAAAAGGCCGAGAAGCGATACCTGATCGTCGCCGCTGAAAATGTTCACCAGGCCACAGCGTCGTACATCACGCTGGTTCGCCAACACTCACAGCCGCCGTGCGCAATTTCCCATTCATCACTTTCACTAATCATTTCAGCCATAATATTTTAGCTCAGCTATTTGGCTATAGCCCAGTAACACCATCTGCTGTGCTGAGCGCATATGATAGTGAGAGACATAACTGCTCACTACTACTCACCGATTACTCGCCACATCGCGCACATTACCGCTCCCCATGTTGGGGAGGGCCGTTCCCAGCAGCAGTGCAACGCTGGGACGACCCGTGGCAAGTAGGAGCAAGCCCCTGATCTTACCCAGATCCAAAAATCAAATAACCTTATCGAGACTCATTTGAGACTCTATCGAAGGTTAATTCGATAAGAACAGAAACTAAACTTTGATCTTAGCCAAAAGGCCGAGAAGCGATACCTGATCGTCGCCGCTGAAAATGTTCACCAGGCCACAGCGTCGTACATCACGCTGGTTCGCCAACACTCACAGCCGCCGTGCGCAATTTCCCATTCATCACTTTCACTAATCATTTCAGCCATAATATTTTAGCTCAGCTATTTGGCTATAGCCCAGTAACACCATCTGCTGTGCTGAGCGCATATGATAGTGAGAGACATAACTGCTCACTACTACTCACCGATTACTCGCCACATCGCGCACATTACCGCTCCCCATGTTGGGGAGGGCCGTTCCCAGCAGCAGTGCAACGCTGGGACGACCCGTGGCAAGTAGGAGCAAGCCCCTGATCTTACCCAGATCCAAAAATCAAATAACCTTATCGAGACTCATTTGAGACTCTATCGAAGGTTAATTCGATAAGAACAGAAACTAAACTTTGATCTTAGCCAAAAGGCCGAGAAGCGATACCTGATCGTCGCCGCTGAAAATGTTCACCAGGCCACAGCGTCGTACATCACGCTGGTTCGCCAACACTCACAGCCGCCGTGCGCAATTTCCCATTCATCACTTTCACTAATCATTTCAGCCATAATATTTTAGCTCAGCTATTTGGCTATAGCCCAGTAACACCATCTGCTGTGCTGAGCGCATATGATAGTGAGAGACATAACTGCTCACTACTACTCACCGATTACTCGCCACATCGCGCACATTACCGCTCCCCATGTTGGGGAGGGCCGTTCCCAGCAGCAGTGCAACGCTGGGACGACCCGTGGCAAGTAGGAGCAAGCCCCTGATCTTACCCAGATCCAAAAATCAAATAACCTTATCGAGACTCATTTGAGACTCTATCGAAGGTTAATTCGATAAGAACAGAAACTAAACTTTGATCTTAGCCAAAAGGCCGAGAAGCGATACCTGATCGTCGCCGCTGAAAATGTTCACCAGGCCACAGCGTCGTACATCACGCTGGTTCGCCAACACTCACAGCCGCCGTGCGCAATTTCCCATTCATCACTTTCACTAATCATTTCAGCCATAATATTTTAGCTCAGCTATTTGGCTATAGCCCAGTAACACCATCTGCTGTGCTGAGCGCATATGATAGTGAGAGACATAACTGCTCACTACTACTCACCGATTACTCGCCACATCGCGCACATTACCGCTCCCCATGTTGGGGAGGGCCGTTCCCAGCAGCAGTGCAACGCTGGGACGACCCGTGGCAAGTAGGAGCAAGCCCCTGATCTTACCCAGATCCAAAAATCAAATAACCTTATCGAGACTCATTTGAGACTCTATCGAAGGTTAATTCGATAAGAACAGAAACTAAACTTTGATCTTAGCCAAAAGGCCGAGAAGCGATACCTGATCGTCGCCGCTGAAAATGTTCACCAGGCCACAGCGTCGTACATCACGCTGGTTCGCCAACACTCACAGCCGCCGTGCGCAATTTCCCATTCATCACTTTCACTAATCATTTCAGCCATAATATTTTAGCTCAGCTATTTGGCTATAGCCCAGTAACACCATCTGCTGTGCTGAGCGCATATGATAGTGAGAGACATAACTGCTCACTACTACTCACCGATTACTCGCCACATCGCGCACATTACCGCTCCCCATGTTGGGGAGGGCCGTTCCCAGCAGCAGTGCAACGCTGGGACGACCCGTGGCAAGTAGGAGCAAGCCCCTGATCTTACCCAGATCCAACAATCAAATAACCTTATCGAGACTCATTTGAGACTCTATCGAAGGTTAATTCGATAAGAACAGAAACTAAACTTTGATCTTAGCCAAAAGGCCGAGAAGCGATACCTGATCGTCGCCGCTGAAAATGTCCACCAGGCCACAGCGTCGTACATCACGCTGGTTCGCCAACACTCACAGCCGCCGTGCGCAATTTCCCATTCATCACTTTCACTAATCATTTCAGCCATAATATTTTAGCTCAGCTATTTGGCTATAGCCCAGTAACACCATCTGCTGTGCTGAGCGCATATGATAGTGAGAGACATAACTGCTCACTACTACTCACCGATTACTCGCCACATCGCGCACATTACCGCTCCCCATGTTGGGGAGGGCCGTTCCGAGCAGCAGTGCAACGCTGGGACGACCCGTGGCAAGCAGGAGCAAGCCCCTGATCTTACCCAGATCCAAAAATCAAATAACCTTATCGAGACTCATTTGAGACTCTATCGAAGGTTAATTCGATAAGAACAGAAACTAAACTTTGATCTTAGCCAAAAGGCCGAGAAGCGATACCTGATCGTCGCCGCTGAAAATGTCCACCAGGCCACAGCGTCGTACATCACGCTGGTTCGCCAACACTCACAGCCGCCGTGCGCAATTTCCCATTCATCACTTTCACTAATCATTTCAGCCATAATATTTTAGCTCAGCTATTTGGCTATAGCCCAGTAACACCATCTGCTGTGCTGAGCGCATATGATAGTGAGAGACATAACTGCTCACTACTACTCACCGATTACTCGCCACATCGCGCACATTACCGCTCCCCATGTTGGGGAGGGCCGTTCCGAGCAGCAGTGCAACGCTGGGACGACCCGTGGCAAGCAGGAGCAAGCCCCTGATCTTACCCAGATCCAAAAATCAAATAACCTTATCGAGACTCATTTGAGACTCTATCGAAGGTTAATTCGATAAGAACAGAAACTAAACTTTGATCTTAGCCAAAAGGCCGAGAAGCGATACCTGATCGTCGCCGCTGAAAATGTCCACCAGGCCACAGCGTCGTACATCACGCTGGTTCGCCAACACTCACAGCCGCCGTGCGCAATTTCCCATTCATCACTTCCACTAATCATTTCAGCCATAATATTTTAGCTCAGCTATTTGGCTATAGCCCAGTAACACCATCTGCTGTGCTGAGCGCATATGATAGTGAGAGACATAACTGCTCACTACTACTCACCGATTACTCGCCACATCGCGCACATTACCGCTCCCCATGTTGGGGAGGGCCGTTCCCAGCAGCAGTGCAACGCTGGGACGACCCGTGGCAAGCAGGAGCAAGCCCCTGATCTTACCCAGATCCAAAAATCAAATAACCTTATCGAGACTCATTTGAGACTCTATCGAAGGTTAATTCGATAAGAACAGAAACTAAACTTTGATCTTAGCCAAAAGGCCGAGAAGCGATACCTGATCGTCGCCGCTGAAAATGTCCACCAGGCCACAGCGTCGTACATCACGCTGGTTCGCCAACACTCACAGCCGCCGTGCGCAATTTCCCATTCATCACTTTCACTAATCATTTCAGCCATAATATTTTAGCTCAGCTATTTGGCTATAGCCCAGTAACACCATCTGCTGTGCTGAGCGCATATGATAGTGAGAGACATAACTGCTCACTACTACTCACCGATTACTCGCCACATCGCGCACATTACCGCTCCCCATGTTGGGGAGGGCCGTTCCCAGCAGCAGTGCAACGCTGGGACGACCCGTGGCAAGTAGGAGCAAGCCCCTGATCTTACCCAGATCCAAAAATCAAATAACCTTATCGAGACTCATTTGAGACTCTATCGAAGGTTAATTCGATAAGAACAGAAACTAAACTTTGATCTTAGCCAAAAGGCCGAGAAGCGATACCTGATCGTCGCCGCTGAAAATGTTCACCAGGCCACAGCGTCGTACATCACGCTGGTTCGCCAACACTCACAGCCGCCGTGCGCAATTTCCCATTCATCACTTTCACTAATCATTTCAGCCATAATATTTTAGCTCAGCTATTTGGCTATAGCCCAGTAACACCATCTGCTGTGCTGAGCGCATATGATAGTGAGAGACATAACTGCTCACTACTACTCACCGATTACTCGCCACATCGCGCACATTACCGCTCCCCATGTTGGGGAGGGCCGTTCCCAGCAGCAGTGCAACGCTGGGACGACCCGTGGCAAGTAGGAGCAAGCCCCTGATCTTACCCAGATCCAAAAATCAAATAACCTTATCGAGACTCATTTGAGACTCTATCGAAGGTTAATTCGATAAGAACAGAAACTAAACTTTGATCTTAGCCAAAAGGCCGAGAAGCGATACCTGATCGTCGCCGCTGAAAATGTCCACCAGGCCACAGCGTCGTACATCACGCTGGTTCGCCAACACTCACAGCCGCCGTGCGCAATTTCCCATTCATCACTTTCACTAATCATTTCAGCCATAATATTTTAGCTCAGCTATTTGGCTATAGCCCAGTAACACCATCTGCTGTGCTGAGCGCATATGATAGTGAGAGACATAACTGCTCACTACTACTCACCGATTACTCGCCACATCGCGCACATTACCGCTCCCCATGTTGGGGAGGGCCGTTCCCAGCAGCAGTGCAACGCTGGGACGACCCGTGGCAAGTAGGAGCAAGCCCCTGATCTTACCCAGATCCAAAAATCAAATAACCTTATCGAGACTCATTTGAGACTCTATCGAAGGTTAATTCGATAAGAACAGAAACTAAACTTTGATCTTAGCCAAAAGGCCGAGAAGCGATACCTGATCGTCGCCGCTGAAAATGTCCACCAGGCCACAGCGTCGTACATCACGCTGGTTCGCCAACACTCACAGCCGCCGTGCGCAATTTCCCATTCATCACTTTCACTAATCATTTCAGCCATAATATTTTAGCTCAGCTATTTGGCTATAGCCCAGTAACACCATCTGCTGTGCTGAGCGCATATGATAGTGAGAGACATAACTGCTCACTACTACTCACCGATTACTCGCCACATCGCGCACATTACCGCTCCCCATGTTGGGGAGGGCCGTTCCCAGCAGCAGTGCAACGCTGGGACGACCCGTGGCAAGTAGGAGCAAGCCCCTGATCTTACCCAGATCCAAAAATCAAATAACCTTATCGAGACTCATTTGAGACTCTATCGAAGGTTAATTCGATAAGAACAGAAACTAAACTTTGATCTTAGCCAAAAGGCCGAGAAGCGATACCTGATCGTCGCCGCTGAAAATGTCCACCAGGCCACAGCGTCGTACATCACGCTGGTTCGCCAACACTCACAGCCGCCGTGCGCAATTTCCCATTCATCACTTTCACTAATCATTTCAGCCATAATATTTTAGCTCAGCTATTTGGCTATAGCCCAGTAACACCATCTGCTGTGCTGAGCGCATATGATAGTGAGAGACATAACTGCTCACTACTACTCACCGATTACTCGCCACATCGCGCACATTACCGCTCCCCATGTTGGGGAGGGCCGTTCCGAGCAGCAGTGCAACGCTGGGACGACCCGTGGCAAGCAGGAGCAAGCCCCTGATCTTACCCAGATCCAAAAATCAAATAACCTTATCGAGACTCATTTGAGACTCTATCGAAGGTTAATTCGATAAGAACAGAAACTAAACTTTGATCTTAGCCAAAAGGCCGAGAAGCGATACCTGATCGTCGCCGCTGAAAATGTCCACCAGGCCACAGCGTCGTACATCACGCTGGTTCGCCAACACTCACAGCCGCCGTGCGCAATTTCCCATTCATCACTTTCACTAATCATTTCAGCCATAATATTTTAGCTCAGCTATTTGGCTATAGCCCAGTAACACCATCTGCTGTGCTGAGCGCATATGATAGTGAGAGACATAACTGCTCACTACTACTCACCGATTACTCGCCACATCGCGCACATTACCGCTCCCCATGTTGGGGAGGGCCGTTCCCAGCAGCAGTGCAACGCTGGGACGACCCGTGGCAAGTAGGAGCAAGCCCCTGATCTTACCCAGATCCAAAAATCAAATAACCTTATCGAGACTCATTTGAGACTCTATCGAAGGTTAATTCGATAAGAACAGAAACTAAACTTTGATCTTAGCCAAAAGGCCGAGAAGCGATACCTGATCGTCGCCGCTGAAAATGTTCACCAGGCCACAGCGTCGTACATCACGCTGGTTCGCCAACACTCACAGCCGCCGTGCGCAATTTCCCATTCATCACTTTCACTAATCATTTCAGCCATAATATTTTAGCTCAGCTATTTGGCTATAGCCCAGTAACACCATCTGCTGTGCTGAGCGCATATGATAGTGAGAGACATAACTGCTCACTACTACTCACCGATTACTCGCCACATCGCGCACATTACCGCTCCCCATGTTGGGGAGGGCCGTTCCCAGCAGCAGTGCAACGCTGGGACGACCCGTGGCAAGTAGGAGCAAGCCCCTGATCTTACCCAGATCCAAAAATCAAATAACCTTATCGAGACTCATTTGAGACTCTATCGAAGGTTAATTCGATAAGAACAGAAACTAAACTTTGATCTTAGCCAAAAGGCCGAGAAGCGATACCTGATCGTCGCCGCTGAAAATGTCCACCAGGCCACAGCGTCGTACATCACGCTGGTTCGCCAACACTCACAGCCGCCGTGCGCAATTTCCCATTCATCACTTTCACTAATCATTTCAGCCATAATATTTTAGCTCAGCTATTTGGCTATAGCCCAGTAACACCATCTGCTGTGCTGAGCGCATATGATAGTGAGAGACATAACTGCTCACTACTACTCACCGATTACTCGCCACATCGCGCACATTACCGCTCCCCATGTTGGGGAGGGCCGTTCCCAGCAGCAGTGCAACGCTGGGACGACCCGTGGCAAGTAGGAGCAAGCCCCTGATCTTACCCAGATCCAAAAATCAAATAACCTTATCGAGACTCATTTGAGACTCTATCGAAGGTTAATTCGATAAGAACAGAAACTAAACTTTGATCTTAGCCAAAAGGCCGAGAAGCGATACCTGATCGTCGCCGCTGAAAATGTCCACCAGGCCACAGCGTCGTACATCACGCTGGTTCGCCAACACTCACAGCCGCCGTGCGCAATTTCCCATTCATCACTTTCACTAATCATTTCAGCCATAATATTTTAGCTCAGCTATTTGGCTATAGCCCAGTAACACCATCTGCTGTGCTGAGCGCATATGATAGTGAGAGACATAACTGCTCACTACTACTCACCGATTACTCGCCACATCGCGCACATTACCGCTCCCCATGTTGGGGAGGGCCGTTCCCAGCAGCAGTGCAACGCTGGGACGACCCGTGGCAAGTAGGAGCAAGCCCCTGATCTTACCCAGATCCAAAAATCAAATAACCTTATCGAGACTCATTTGAGACTCTATCGAAGGTTAATTCGATAAGAACAGAAACTAAACTTTGATCTTAGCCAAAAGGCCGAGAAGCGATACCTGATCGTCGCCGCTGAAAATGTCCACCAGGCCACAGCGTCGTACATCACGCTGGTTCGCCAACACTCACAGCCGCCGTGCGCAATTTCCCATTCATCACTTTCACTAATCATTTCAGCCATAATATTTTAGCTCAGCTATTTGGCTATAGCCCAGTAACACCATCTGCTGTGCTGAGCGCATATGATAGTGAGAGACATAACTGCTCACTACTACTCACCGATTACTCGCCACATCGCGCACATTACCGCTCCCCATGTTGGGGAGGGCCGTTCCCAGCAGCAGTGCAACGCTGGGACGACCCGTGGCAAGTAGGAGCAAGCCCCTGATCTTACCCAGATCCAAAAATCAAATAACCTTATCGAGACTCATTTGAGACTCTATCGAAGGTTAATTCGATAAGAACAGAAACTAAACTTTGATCTTAGCCAAAAGGCCGAGAAGCGATACCTGATCGTCGCCGCTGAAAATGTCCACCAGGCCACAGCGTCGTACATCACGCTGGTTCGCCAACACTCACAGCCGCCGTGCGCAATTTCCCATTCATCACTTTCACTAATCATTTCAGCCATAATATTTTAGCTCAGCTATTTGGCTATAGCCCAGTAACACCATCTGCTGTGCTGAGCGCATATGATAGTGAGAGACATAACTGCTCACTACTACTCACCGATTACTCGCCACATCGCGCACATTACCGCTCCCCATGTTGGGGAGGGCCGTTCCGAGCAGCAGTGCAACGCTGGGACGACCCGTGGCAAGCAGGAGCAAGCCCCTGATCTTACCCAGATCCAAAAATCAAATAACCTTATCGAGACTCATTTGAGACTCTATCGAAGGTTAATTCGATAAGAACAGAAACTAAACTTTGATCTTAGCCAAAAGGCCGAGAAGCGATACCTGATCGTCGCCGCTGAAAATGTCCACCAGGCCACAGCGTCGTACATCACGCTGGTTCGCCAACACTCACAGCCGCCGTGCGCAATTTCCCATTCATCACTTTCACTAATCATTTCAGCCATAATATTTTAGCTCAGCTATTTGGCTATAGCCCAGTAACACCATCTGCTGTGCTGAGCGCATATGATAGTGAGAGACATAACTGCTCACTACTACTCACCGATTACTCGCCACATCGCGCACATTACCGCTCCCCATGTTGGGGAGGGCCGTTCCCAGCAGCAGTGCAACGCTGGGACGACCCGTGGCAAGCAGGAGCAAGCCCCTGATCTTACCCAGATCCAAAAATCAAATAACCTTATCGAGACTCATTTGAGACTCTATCGAAGGTTAATTCGATAAGAACAGAAACTAAACTTTGATCTTAGCCAAAAGGCCGAGAAGCGATACCTGATCGTCGCCGCTGAAAATGTCCACCAGGCCACAGCGTCGTACATCACGCTGGTTCGCCAACACTCACAGCCGCCGTGCGCAATTTCCCATTCATCACTTTCACTAATCATTTCAGCCATAATATTTTAGCTCAGCTATTTGGCTATAGCCCAGTAACACCATCTGCTGTGCTGAGCGCATATGATAGTGAGAGACATAACTGCTCACTACTACTCACCGATTACTCGCCACATCGCGCACATTACCGCTCCCCATGTTGGGGAGGGCCGTTCCCAGCAGCAGTGCAACGCTGGGACGACCCGTGGCAAGTAGGAGCAAGCCCCTGATCTTACCCAGATCCAAAAATCAAATAACCTTATCGAGACTCATTTGAGACTCTATCGAAGGTTAATTCGATAAGAACAGAAACTAAACTTTGATCTTAGCCAAAAGGCCGAGAAGCGATACCTGATCGTCGCCGCTGAAAATGTCCACCAGGCCACAGCGTCGTACATCACGCTGGTTCGCCAACACTCACAGCCGCCGTGCGCAATTTCCCATTCATCACTTTCACTAATCATTTCAGCCATAATATTTTAGCTCAGCTATTTGGCTATAGCCCAGTAACACCATCTGCTGTGCTGAGCGCATATGATAGTGAGAGACATAACTGCTCACTACTACTCACCGATTACTCGCCACATCGCGCACATTACCGCTCCCCATGTTGGGGAGGGCCGTTCCCAGCAGCAGTGCAACGCTGGGACGACCCGTGGCAAGTAGGAGCAAGCCCCTGATCTTACCCAGATCCAAAAATCAAATAACCTTATCGAGACTCATTTGAGACTCTATCGAAGGTTAATTCGATAAGAACAGAAACTAAACTTTGATCTTAGCCAAAAGGCCGAGAAGCGATACCTGATCGTCGCCGCTGAAAATGTCCACCAGGCCACAGCGTCGTACATCACGCTGGTTCGCCAACACTCACAGCCGCCGTGCGCAATTTCCCATTCATCACTTTCACTAATCATTTCAGCCATAATATTTTAGCTCAGCTATTTGGCTATAGCCCAGTAACACCATCTGCTGTGCTGAGCGCATATGATAGTGAGAGACATAACTGCTCACTACTACTCACCGATTACTCGCCACATCGCGCACATTACCGCTCCCCATGTTGGGGAGGGCCGTTCCGAGCAGCAGTGCAACGCTGGGACGACCCGTGGCAAGCAGGAGCAAGCCCCTGATCTTACCCAGATCCAAAAATCAAATAACCTTATCGAGACTCATTTGAGACTCTATCGAAGGTTAATTCGATAAGAACAGAAACTAAACTTTGATCTTAGCCAAAAGGCCGAGAAGCGATACCTGATCGTCGCCGCTGAAAATGTCCACCAGGCCACAGCGTCGTACATCACGCTGGTTCGCCAACACTCACAGCCGCCGTGCGCAATTTCCCATTCATCACTTTCACTAATCATTTCAGCCATAATATTTTAGCTCAGCTATTTGGCTATAGCCCAGTAACACCATCTGCTGTGCTGAGCGCATATGATAGTGAGAGACATAACTGCTCACTACTACTCACCGATTACTCGCCACATCGCGCACATTACCGCTCCCCATGTTGGGGAGGGCCGTTCCCAGCAGCAGTGCAACGCTGGGACGACCCGTGGCAAGCAGGAGCAAGCCCCTGATCTTACCCAGATCCAAAAATCAAATAACCTTATCGAGACTCATTTGAGACTCTATCGAAGGTTAATTCGATAAGAACAGAAACTAAACTTTGATCTTAGCCAAAAGGCCGAGAAGCGATACCTGATCGTCGCCGCTGAAAATGTCCACCAGGCCACAGCGTCGTACATCACGCTGGTTCGCCAACACTCACAGCCGCCGTGCGCAATTTCCCATTCATCACTTTCACTAATCATTTCAGCCATAATATTTTAGCTCAGCTATTTGGCTATAGCCCAGTAACACCATCTGCTGTGCTGAGCGCATATGATAGTGAGAGACATAACTGCTCACTACTACTCACCGATTACTCGCCACATCGCGCACATTACCGCTCCCCATGTTGGGGAGGGCCGTTCCCAGCAGCAGTGCAACGCTGGGACGACCCGTGGCAAGCAGGAGCAAGCCCCTGATCTTACCCAGATCCAAAAATCAAATAACCTTATCGAGACTCATTTGAGACTCTATCGAAGGTTAATTCGATAAGAACAGAAACTAAACTTTGATCTTAGCCAAAAGGCCGAGAAGCGATACCTGATCGTCGCCGCTGAAAATGTCCACCAGGCCACAGCGTCGTACATCACGCTGGTTCGCCAACACTCACAGCCGCCGTGCGCAATTTCCCATTCATCACTTTCACTAATCATTTCAGCCATAATATTTTAGCTCAGCTATTTGGCTATAGCCCAGTAACACCATGTGCTGTGCTGAGCGCATATGATAGTGAGAGACATAACTGCTCACTACTACTCACCGATTACTCGCCACATCGCGCACATTACCGCTCCCCATGTTGGGGAGGGCCGTTCCCAGCAGCAGTGCAACGCTGGGACGACCCGTGGCAAGCAGGAGCAAGCCCCTGATCTTACCCAGATCCAAAAATCAAATAACCTTATCGAGACTCATTTGAGACTCTATCGAAGGTTAATTCGATAAGAACAGAAACTAAACTTTGATCTTAGCCAAAAGGCCGAGAAGCGATACCTGATCGTCGCCGCTGAAAATGTCCACCAGGCCACAGCGTCGTACATCACGCTGGTTCGCCAACACTCACAGCCGCCGTGCGCAATTTCCCATTCATCACTTTCACTAATCATTTCAGCCATAATATTTTAGCTCAGCTATTTGGCTATAGCCCAGTAACACCATCTGCTGTGCTGAGCGCATATGATAGTGAGAGACATAACTGCTCACTACTACTCACCGATTACTCGCCACATCGCGCACATTACCGCTCCCCATGTTGGGGAGGGCCGTTCCCAGCAGCAGTGCAACGCTGGGACGACCCGTGGCAAGCAGGAGCAAGCCCCTGATCTTACCCAGATCCAAAAATCAAATAACCTTATCGAGACTCATTTGAGACTCTATCGAAGGTTAATTCGATAAGAACAGAAACTAAACTTTGATCTTAGCCAAAAGGCCGAGAAGCGATACCTGATCGTCGCCGCTGAAAATGTCCACCAGGCCACAGCGTCGTACATCACGCTGGTTCGCCAACACTCACAGCCGCCGTGCGCAATTTCCCATTCATCACTTTCACTAATCATTTCAGCCATAATATTTTAGCTCAGCTATTTGGCTATAGCCCAGTAACACCATCTGCTGTGCTGAGCGCATATGATAGTGAGAGACATAACTGCTCACTACTACTCACCGATTACTCGCCACATCGCGCACATTACCGCTCCCCATGTTGGGGAGGGCCGTTCCCAGCAGCAGTGCAACGCTGGGACGACCCGTGGCAAGCAGGAGCAAGCCCCTGATCTTACCCAGATCCAAAAATCAAATAACCTTATCGAGACTCATTTGAGACTCTATCGAAGGTTAATTCGATAAGAACAGAAACTAAACTTTGATCTTAGCCAAAAGGCCGAGAAGCGATACCTGATCGTCGCCGCTGAAAATGTCCACCAGGCCACAGCGTCGTACATCACGCTGGTTCGCCAACACTCACAGCCGCCGTGCGCAATTTCCCATTCATCACTTTCACTAATCATTTCAGCCATAATATTTTAGCTCAGCTATTTGGCTATAGCCCAGTAACACCATGTGCTGTGCTGAGCGCATATGATAGTGAGAGACATAACTGCTCACTACTACTCACCGATTACTCGCCACATCGCGCACATTACCGCTCCCCATGTTGGGGAGGGCCGTTCCCAGCAGCAGTGCAACGCTGGGACGACCCGTGGCAAGCAGGAGCAAGCCCCTGATCTTACCCAGATCCAAAAATCAAATAACCTTATCGAGACTCATTTGAGACTCTATCGAAGGTTAATTCGATAAGAACAGAAACTAAACTTTGATCTTAGCCAAAAGGCCGAGAAGCGATACCTGATCGTCGCCGCTGAAAATGTCCACCAGGCCACAGCGTCGTACATCACGCTGGTTCGCCAACACTCACAGCCGCCGTGCGCAATTTCCCATTCATCACTTTCACTAATCATTTCAGCCATAATATTTTAGCTCAGCTATTTGGCTATAGCCCAGTAACACCATCTGCTGTGCTGAGCGCATATGATAGTGAGAGACATAACTGCTCACTACTACTCACCGATTACTCGCCACATCGCGCACATTACCGCTCCCCATGTTGGGGAGGGCCGTTCCCAGCAGCAGTGCAACGCTGGGACGACCCGTGGCAAGTAGGAGCAAGCCCCTGATCTTACCCAGATCCAAAAATCAAATAACCTTATCGAGACTCATTTGAGACTCTATCGAAGGTTAATTCGATAAGAACAGAAACTAAACTTTGATCTTAGCCAAAAGGCCGAGAAGCGATACCTGATCGTCGCCGCTGAAAATGTCCACCAGGCCACAGCGTCGTACATCACGCTGGTTCGCCAACACTCACAGCCGCCGTGCGCAATTTCCCATTCATCACTTTCACTAATCATTTCAGCCATAATATTTTAGCTCAGCTATTTGGCTATAGCCCAGTAACACCATCTGCTGTGCTGAGCGCATATGATAGTGAGAGACATAACTGCTCACTACTACTCACCGATTACTCGCCACATCGCGCACATTACCGCTCCCCATGTTGGGGAGGGCCGTTCCCAGCAGCAGTGCAACGCTGGGACGACCCGTGGCAAGTAGGAGCAAGCCCCTGATCTTACCCAGATCCAAAAATCAAATAACCTTATCGAGACTCATTTGAGACTCTATCGAAGGTTAATTCGATAAGAACAGAAACTAAACTTTGATCTTAGCCAAAAGGCCGAGAAGCGATACCTGATCGTCGCCGCTGAAAATGTCCACCAGGCCACAGCGTCGTACATCACGCTGGTTCGCCAACACTCACAGCCGCCGTGCGCAATTTCCCATTCATCACTTTCACTAATCATTTCAGCCATAATATTTTAGCTCAGCTATTTGGCTATAGCCCAGTAACACCATCTGCTGTGCTGAGCGCATATGATAGTGAGAGACATAACTGCTCACTACTACTCACCGATTACTCGCCACATCGCGCACATTACCGCTCCCCATGTTGGGGAGGGCCGTTCCGAGCAGCAGTGCAACGCTGGGACGACCCGTGGCAAGCAGGAGCAAGCCCCTGATCTTACCCAGATCCAAAAATCAAATAACCTTATCGAGACTCATTTGAGACTCTATCGAAGGTTAATTCGATAAGAACAGAAACTAAACTTTGATCTTAGCCAAAAGGCCGAGAAGCGATACCTGATCGTCGCCGCTGAAAATGTCCACCAGGCCACAGCGTCGTACATCACGCTGGTTCGCCAACACTCACAGCCGCCGTGCGCAATTTCCCATTCATCACTTTCACTAATCATTTCAGCCATAATATTTTAGCTCAGCTATTTGGCTATAGCCCAGTAACACCATCTGCTGTGCTGAGCGCATATGATAGTGAGAGACATAACTGCTCACTACTACTCACCGATTACTCGCCACATCGCGCACATTACCGCTCCCCATGTTGGGGAGGGCCGTTCCCAGCAGCAGTGCAACGCTGGGACGACCCGTGGCAAGTAGGAGCAAGCCCCTGATCTTACCCAGATCCAAAAATCAAATAACCTTATCGAGACTCATTTGAGACTCTATCGAAGGTTAATTCGATAAGAACAGAAACTAAACTTTGATCTTAGCCAAAAGGCCGAGAAGCGATACCTGATCGTCGCCGCTGAAAATGTTCACCAGGCCACAGCGTCGTACATCACGCTGGTTCGCCAACACTCACAGCCGCCGTGCGCAATTTCCCATTCATCACTTTCACTAATCATTTCAGCCATAATATTTTAGCTCAGCTATTTGGCTATAGCCCAGTAACACCATCTGCTGTGCTGAGCGCATATGATAGTGAGAGACATAACTGCTCACTACTACTCACCGATTACTCGCCACATCGCGCACATTACCGCTCCCCATGTTGGGGAGGGCCGTTCCCAGCAGCAGTGCAACGCTGGGACGACCCGTGGCAAGTAGGAGCAAGCCCCTGATCTTACCCAGATCCAAAAATCAAATAACCTTATCGAGACTCATTTGAGACTCTATCGAAGGTTAATTCGATAAGAACAGAAACTAAACTTTGATCTTAGCCAAAAGGCCGAGAAGCGATACCTGATCGTCGCCGCTGAAAATGTCCACCAGGCCACAGCGTCGTACATCACGCTGGTTCGCCAACACTCACAGCCGCCGTGCGCAATTTCCCATTCATCACTTTCACTAATCATTTCAGCCATAATATTTTAGCTCAGCTATTTGGCTATAGCCCAGTAACACCATCTGCTGTGCTGAGCGCATATGATAGTGAGAGACATAACTGCTCACTACTACTCACCGATTACTCGCCACATCGCGCACATTACCGCTCCCCATGTTGGGGAGGGCCGTTCCCAGCAGCAGTGCAACGCTGGGACGACCCGTGGCAAGTAGGAGCAAGCCCCTGATCTTACCCAGATCCAAAAATCAAATAACCTTATCGAGACTCATTTGAGACTCTATCGAAGGTTAATTCGATAAGAACAGAAACTAAACTTTGATCTTAGCCAAAAGGCCGAGAAGCGATACCTGATCGTCGCCGCTGAAAATGTCCACCAGGCCACAGCGTCGTACATCACGCTGGTTCGCCAACACTCACAGCCGCCGTGCGCAATTTCCCATTCATCACTTTCACTAATCATTTCAGCCATAATATTTTAGCTCAGCTATTTGGCTATAGCCCAGTAACACCATCTGCTGTGCTGAGCGCATATGATAGTGAGAGACATAACTGCTCACTACTACTCACCGATTACTCGCCACATCGCGCACATTACCGCTCCCCATGTTGGGGAGGGCCGTTCCCAGCAGCAGTGCAACGCTGGGACGACCCGTGGCAAGTAGGAGCAAGCCCCTGATCTTACCCAGATCCAAAAATCAAATAACCTTATCGAGACTCATTTGAGACTCTATCGAAGGTTAATTCGATAAGAACAGAAACTAAACTTTGATCTTAGCCAAAAGGCCGAGAAGCGATACCTGATCGTCGCCGCTGAAAATGTCCACCAGGCCACAGCGTCGTACATCACGCTGGTTCGCCAACACTCACAGCCGCCGTGCGCAATTTCCCATTCATCACTTTCACTAATCATTTCAGCCATAATATTTTAGCTCAGCTATTTGGCTATAGCCCAGTAACACCATCTGCTGTGCTGAGCGCATATGATAGTGAGAGACATAACTGCTCACTACTACTCACCGATTACTCGCCACATCGCGCACATTACCGCTCCCCATGTTGGGGAGGGCCGTTCCCAGCAGCAGTGCAACGCTGGGACGACCCGTGGCAAGTAGGAGCAAGCCCCTGATCTTACCCAGATCCAAAAATCAAATAACCTTATCGAGACTCATTTGAGACTCTATCGAAGGTTAATTCGATAAGAACAGAAACTAAACTTTGATCTTAGCCAAAAGGCCGAGAAGCGATACCTGATCGTCGCCGCTGAAAATGTCCACCAGGCCACAGCGTCGTACATCACGCTGGTTCGCCAACACTCACAGCCGCCGTGCGCAATTTCCCATTCATCACTTTCACTAATCATTTCAGCCATAATATTTTAGCTCAGCTATTTGGCTATAGCCCAGTAACACCATCTGCTGTGCTGAGCGCATATGATAGTGAGAGACATAACTGCTCACTACTACTCACCGATTACTCGCCACATCGCGCACATTACCGCTCCCCATGTTGGGGAGGGCCGTTCCCAGCAGCAGTGCAACGCTGGGACGACCCGTGGCAAGTAGGAGCAAGCCCCTGATCTTACCCAGATCCAAAAATCAAATAACCTTATCGAGACTCATTTGAGACTCTATCGAAGGTTAATTCGATAAGAACAGAAACTAAACTTTGATCTTAGCCAAAAGGCCGAGAAGCGATACCTGATCGTCGCCGCTGAAAATGTCCACCAGGCCACAGCGTCGTACATCACGCTGGTTCGCCAACACTCACAGCCGCCGTGCGCAATTTCCCATTCATCACTTTCACTAATCATTTCAGCCATAATATTTTAGCTCAGCTATTTGGCTATAGCCCAGTAACACCATCTGCTGTGCTGAGCGCATATGATAGTGAGAGACATAACTGCTCACTACTACTCACCGATTACTCGCCACATCGCGCACATTACCGCTCCCCATGTTGGGGAGGGCCGTTCCCAGCAGCAGTGCAACGCTGGGACGACCCGTGGCAAGTAGGAGCAAGCCCCTGATCTTACCCAGATCCAAAAATCAAATAACCTTATCGAGACTCATTTGAGACTCTATCGAAGGTTAATTCGATAAGAACAGAAACTAAACTTTGATCTTAGCCAAAAGGCCGAGAAGCGATACCTGATCGTCGCCGCTGAAAATGTCCACCAGGCCACAGCGTCGTACATCACGCTGGTTCGCCAACACTCACAGCCGCCGTGCGCAATTTCCCATTCATCACTTTCACTAATCATTTCAGCCATAATATTTTAGCTCAGCTATTTGGCTATAGCCCAGTAACACCATCTGCTGTGCTGAGCGCATATGATAGTGAGAGACATAACTGCTCACTACTACTCACCGATTACTCGCCACATCGCGCACATTACCGCTCCCCATGTTGGGGAGGGCCGTTCCCAGCAGCAGTGCAACGCTGGGACGACCCGTGGCAAGTAGGAGCAAGCCCCTGATCTTACCCAGATCCAAAAATCAAATAACCTTATCGAGACTCATTTGAGACTCTATCGAAGGTTAATTCGATAAGAACAGAAACTAAACTTTGATCTTAGCCAAAAGGCCGAGAAGCGATACCTGATCGTCGCCGCTGAAAATGTCCACCAGGCCACAGCGTCGTACATCACGCTGGTTCGCCAACACTCACAGCCGCCGTGCGCAATTTCCCATTCATCACTTTCACTAATCATTTCAGCCATAATATTTTAGCTCAGCTATTTGGCTATAGCCCAGTAACACCATCTGCTGTGCTGAGCGCATATGATAGTGAGAGACATAACTGCTCACTACTACTCACCGATTACTCGCCACATCGCGCACATTACCGCTCCCCATGTTGGGGAGGGCCGTTCCCAGCAGCAGTGCAACGCTGGGACGACCCGTGGCAAGTAGGAGCAAGCCCCTGATCTTACCCAGATCCAAAAATCAAATAACCTTATCGAGACTCATTTGAGACTCTATCGAAGGTTAATTCGATAAGAACAGAAACTAAACTTTGATCTTAGCCAAAAGGCCGAGAAGCGATACCTGATCGTCGCCGCTGAAAATGTCCACCAGGCCACAGCGTCGTACATCACGCTGGTTCGCCAACACTCACAGCCGCCGTGCGCAATTTCCCATTCATCACTTTCACTAATCATTTCAGCCATAATATTTTAGCTCAGCTATTTGGCTATAGCCCAGTAACACCATCTGCTGTGCTGAGCGCATATGATAGTGAGAGACATAACTGCTCACTACTACTCACCGATTACTCGCCACATCGCGCACATTACCGCTCCCCATGTTGGGGAGGGCCGTTCCGAGCAGCAGTGCAACGCTGGGACGACCCGTGGCAAGCAGGAGCAAGCCCCTGATCTTACCCAGATCCAAAAATCAAATAACCTTATCGAGACTCATTTGAGACTCTATCGAAGGTTAATTCGATAAGAACAGAAACTAAACTTTGATCTTAGCCAAAAGGCCGAGAAGCGATACCTGATCGTCGCCGCTGAAAATGTCCACCAGGCCACAGCGTCGTACATCACGCTGGTTCGCCAACACTCACAGCCGCCGTGCGCAATTTCCCATTCATCACTTTCACTAATCATTTCAGCCATAATATTTTAGCTCAGCTATTTGGCTATAGCCCAGTAACACCATCTGCTGTGCTGAGCGCATATGATAGTGAGAGACATAACTGCTCACTACTACTCACCGATTACTCGCCACATCGCGCACATTACCGCTCCCCATGTTGGGGAGGGCCGTTCCCAGCAGCAGTGCAACGCTGGGACGACCCGTGGCAAGTAGGAGCAAGCCCCTGATCTTACCCAGATCCAAAAATCAAATAACCTTATCGAGACTCATTTGAGACTCTATCGAAGGTTAATTCGATAAGAACAGAAACTAAACTTTGATCTTAGCCAAAAGGCCGAGAAGCGATACCTGATCGTCGCCGCTGAAAATGTCCACCAGGCCACAGCGTCGTACATCACGCTGGTTCGCCAACACTCACAGCCGCCGTGCGCAATTTCCCATTCATCACTTTCACTAATCATTTCAGCCATAATATTTTAGCTCAGCTATTTGGCTATAGCCCAGTAACACCATCTGCTGTGCTGAGCGCATATGATAGTGAGAGACATAACTGCTCACTACTACTCACCGATTACTCGCCACATCGCGCACATTACCGCTCCCCATGTTGGGGAGGGCCGTTCCGAGCAGCAGTGCAACGCTGGGACGACCCGTGGCAAGCAGGAGCAAGCCCCTGATCTTACCCAGATCCAAAAATCAAATAACCTTATCGAGACTCATTTGAGACTCTATCGAAGGTTAATTCGATAAGAACAGAAACTAAACTTTGATCTTAGCCAAAAGGCCGAGAAGCGATACCTGATCGTCGCCGCTGAAAATGTCCACCAGGCCACAGCGTCGTACATCACGCTGGTTCGCCAACACTCACAGCCGCCGTGCGCAATTTCCCATTCATCACTTTCACTAATCATTTCAGCCATAATATTTTAGCTCAGCTATTTGGCTATAGCCCAGTAACACCATCTGCTGTGCTGAGCGCATATGATAGTGAGAGACATAACTGCTCACTACTACTCACCGATTACTCGCCACATCGCGCACATTACCGCTCCCCATGTTGGGGAGGGCCGTTCCCAGCAGCAGTGCAACGCTGGGACGACCCGTGGCAAGTAGGAGCAAGCCCCTGATCTTACCCAGATCCAAAAATCAAATAACCTTATCGAGACTCATTTGAGACTCTATCGAAGGTTAATTCGATAAGAACAGAAACTAAACTTTGATCTTAGCCAAAAGGCCGAGAAGCGATACCTGATCGTCGCCGCTGAAAATGTTCACCAGGCCACAGCGTCGTACATCACGCTGGTTCGCCAACACTCACAGCCGCCGTGCGCAATTTCCCATTCATCACTTTCACTAATCATTTCAGCCATAATATTTTAGCTCAGCTATTTGGCTATAGCCCAGTAACACCATCTGCTGTGCTGAGCGCATATGATAGTGAGAGACATAACTGCTCACTACTACTCACCGATTACTCGCCACATCGCGCACATTACCGCTCCCCATGTTGGGGAGGGCCGTTCCCAGCAGCAGTGCAACGCTGGGACGACCCGTGGCAAGTAGGAGCAAGCCCCTGATCTTACCCAGATCCAAAAATCAAATAACCTTATCGAGACTCATTTGAGACTCTATCGAAGGTTAATTCGATAAGAACAGAAACTAAACTTTGATCTTAGCCAAAAGGCCGAGAAGCGATACCTGATCGTCGCCGCTGAAAATGTCCACCAGGCCACAGCGTCGTACATCACGCTGGTTCGCCAACACTCACAGCCGCCGTGCGCAATTTCCCATTCATCACTTTCACTAATCATTTCAGCCATAATATTTTAGCTCAGCTATTTGGCTATAGCCCAGTAACACCATCTGCTGTGCTGAGCGCATATGATAGTGAGAGACATAACTGCTCACTACTACTCACCGATTACTCGCCACATCGCGCACATTACCGCTCCCCATGTTGGGGAGGGCCGTTCCCAGCAGCAGTGCAACGCTGGGACGACCCGTGGCAAGTAGGAGCAAGCCCCTGATCTTACCCAGATCCAAAAATCAAATAACCTTATCGAGACTCATTTGAGACTCTATCGAAGGTTAATTCGATAAGAACAGAAACTAAACTTTGATCTTAGCCAAAAGGCCGAGAAGCGATACCTGATCGTCGCCGCTGAAAATGTCCACCAGGCCACAGCGTCGTACATCACGCTGGTTCGCCAACACTCACAGCCGCCGTGCGCAATTTCCCATTCATCACTTTCACTAATCATTTCAGCCATAATATTTTAGCTCAGCTATTTGGCTATAGCCCAGTAACACCATCTGCTGTGCTGAGCGCATATGATAGTGAGAGACATAACTGCTCACTACTACTCACCGATTACTCGCCACATCGCGCACATTACCGCTCCCCATGTTGGGGAGGGCCGTTCCCAGCAGCAGTGCAACGCTGGGACGACCCGTGGCAAGTAGGAGCAAGCCCCTGATCTTACCCAGATCCAAAAATCAAATAACCTTATCGAGACTCATTTGAGACTCTATCGAAGGTTAATTCGATAAGAACAGAAACTAAACTTTGATCTTAGCCAAAAGGCCGAGAAGCGATACCTGATCGTCGCCGCTGAAAATGTCCACCAGGCCACAGCGTCGTACATCACGCTGGTTCGCCAACACTCACAGCCGCCGTGCGCAATTTCCCATTCATCACTTTCACTAATCATTTCAGCCATAATATTTTAGCTCAGCTATTTGGCTATAGCCCAGTAACACCATCTGCTGTGCTGAGCGCATATGATAGTGAGAGACATAACTGCTCACTACTACTCACCGATTACTCGCCACATCGCGCACATTACCGCTCCCCATGTTGGGGAGGGCCGTTCCCAGCAGCAGTGCAACGCTGGGACGACCCGTGGCAAGTAGGAGCAAGCCCCTGATCTTACCCAGATCCAAAAATCAAATAACCTTATCGAGACTCATTTGAGACTCTATCGAAGGTTAATTCGATAAGAACAGAAACTAAACTTTGATCTTAGCCAAAAGGCCGAGAAGCGATACCTGATCGTCGCCGCTGAAAATGTCCACCAGGCCACAGCGTCGTACATCACGCTGGTTCGCCAACACTCACAGCCGCCGTGCGCAATTTCCCATTCATCACTTTCACTAATCATTTCAGCCATAATATTTTAGCTCAGCTATTTGGCTATAGCCCAGTAACACCATCTGCTGTGCTGAGCGCATATGATAGTGAGAGACATAACTGCTCACTACTACTCACCGATTACTCGCCACATCGCGCACATTACCGCTCCCCATGTTGGGGAGGGCCGTTCCGAGCAGCAGTGCAACGCTGGGACGACCCGTGGCAAGCAGGAGCAAGCCCCTGATCTTACCCAGATCCAAAAATCAAATAACCTTATCGAGACTCATTTGAGACTCTATCGAAGGTTAATTCGATAAGAACAGAAACTAAACTTTGATCTTAGCCAAAAGGCCGAGAAGCGATACCTGATCGTCGCCGCTGAAAATGTCCACCAGGCCACAGCGTCGTACATCACGCTGGTTCGCCAACACTCACAGCCGCCGTGCGCAATTTCCCATTCATCACTTTCACTAATCATTTCAGCCATAATATTTTAGCTCAGCTATTTGGCTATAGCCCAGTAACACCATCTGCTGTGCTGAGCGCATATGATAGTGAGAGACATAACTGCTCACTACTACTCACCGATTACTCGCCACATCGCGCACATTACCGCTCCCCATGTTGGGGAGGGCCGTTCCCAGCAGCAGTGCAACGCTGGGACGACCCGTGGCAAGCAGGAGCAAGCCCCTGATCTTACCCAGATCCAAAAATCAAATAACCTTATCGAGACTCATTTGAGACTCTATCGAAGGTTAATTCGATAAGAACAGAAACTAAACTTTGATCTTAGCCAAAAGGCCGAGAAGCGATACCTGATCGTCGCCGCTGAAAATGTCCACCAGGCCACAGCGTCGTACATCACGCTGGTTCGCCAACACTCACAGCCGCCGTGCGCAATTTCCCATTCATCACTTTCACTAATCATTTCAGCCATAATATTTTAGCTCAGCTATTTGGCTATAGCCCAGTAACACCATGTGCTGTGCTGAGCGCATATGATAGTGAGAGACATAACTGCTCACTACTACTCACCGATTACTCGCCACATCGCGCACATTACCGCTCCCCATGTTGGGGAGGGCCGTTCCCAGCAGCAGTGCAACGCTGGGACGACCCGTGGCAAGCAGGAGCAAGCCCCTGATCTTACCCAGATCCAAAAATCAAATAACCTTATCGAGACTCATTTGAGACTCTATCGAAGGTTAATTCGATAAGAACAGAAACTAAACTTTGATCTTAGCCAAAAGGCCGAGAAGCGATACCTGATCGTCGCCGCTGAAAATGTCCACCAGGCCACAGCGTCGTACATCACGCTGGTTCGCCAACACTCACAGCCGCCGTGCGCAATTTCCCATTCATCACTTTCACTAATCATTTCAGCCATAATATTTTAGCTCAGCTATTTGGCTATAGCCCAGTAACACCATCTGCTGTGCTGAGCGCATATGATAGTGAGAGACATAACTGCTCACTACTACTCACCGATTACTCGCCACATCGCGCACATTACCGCTCCCCATGTTGGGGAGGGCCGTTCCCAGCAGCAGTGCAACGCTGGGACGACCCGTGGCAAGCAGGAGCAAGCCCCTGATCTTACCCAGATCCAAAAATCAAATAACCTTATCGAGACTCATTTGAGACTCTATCGAAGGTTAATTCGATAAGAACAGAAACTAAACTTTGATCTTAGCCAAAAGGCCGAGAAGCGATACCTGATCGTCGCCGCTGAAAATGTCCACCAGGCCACAGCGTCGTACATCACGCTGGTTCGCCAACACTCACAGCCGCCGTGCGCAATTTCCCATTCATCACTTTCACTAATCATTTCAGCCATAATATTTTAGCTCAGCTATTTGGCTATAGCCCAGTAACACCATCTGCTGTGCTGAGCGCATATGATAGTGAGAGACATAACTGCTCACTACTACTCACCGATTACTCGCCACATCGCGCACATTACCGCTCCCCATGTTGGGGAGGGCCGTTCCCAGCAGCAGTGCAACGCTGGGACGACCCGTGGCAAGTAGGAGCAAGCCCCTGATCTTACCCAGATCCAAAAATCAAATAACCTTATCGAGACTCATTTGAGACTCTATCGAAGGTTAATTCGATAAGAACAGAAACTAAACTTTGATCTTAGCCAAAAGGCCGAGAAGCGATACCTGATCGTCGCCGCTGAAAATGTCCACCAGGCCACAGCGTCGTACATCACGCTGGTTCGCCAACACTCACAGCCGCCGTGCGCAATTTCCCATTCATCACTTTCACTAATCATTTCAGCCATAATATTTTAGCTCAGCTATTTGGCTATAGCCCAGTAACACCATCTGCTGTGCTGAGCGCATATGATAGTGAGAGACATAACTGCTCACTACTACTCACCGATTACTCGCCACATCGCGCACATTACCGCTCCCCATGTTGGGGAGGGCCGTTCCCAGCAGCAGTGCAACGCTGGGACGACCCGTGGCAAGCAGGAGCAAGCCCCTGATCTTACCCAGATCCAAAAATCAAATAACCTTATCGAGACTCATTTGAGACTCTATCGAAGGTTAATTCGATAAGAACAGAAACTAAACTTTGATCTTAGCCAAAAGGCCGAGAAGCGATACCTGATCGTCGCCGCTGAAAATGTCCACCAGGCCACAGCGTCGTACATCACGCTGGTTCGCCAACACTCACAGCCGCCGTGCGCAATTTCCCATTCATCACTTTCACTAATCATTTCAGCCATAATATTTTAGCTCAGCTATTTGGCTATAGCCCAGTAACACCATCTGCTGTGCTGAGCGCATATGATAGTGAGAGACATAACTGCTCACTACTACTCACCGATTACTCGCCACATCGCGCACATTACCGCTCCCCATGTTGGGGAGGGCCGTTCCCAGCAGCAGTGCAACGCTGGGACGACCCGTGGCAAGTAGGAGCAAGCCCCTGATCTTACCCAGATCCAAAAATCAAATAACCTTATCGAGACTCATTTGAGACTCTATCGAAGGTTAATTCGATAAGAACAGAAACTAAACTTTGATCTTAGCCAAAAGGCCGAGAAGCGATACCTGATCGTCGCCGCTGAAAATGTCCACCAGGCCACAGCGTCGTACATCACGCTGGTTCGCCAACACTCACAGCCGCCGTGCGCAATTTCCCATTCATCACTTTCACTAATCATTTCAGCCATAATATTTTAGCTCAGCTATTTGGCTATAGCCCAGTAACACCATCTGCTGTGCTGAGCGCATATGATAGTGAGAGACATAACTGCTCACTACTACTCACCGATTACTCGCCACATCGCGCACATTACCGCTCCCCATGTTGGGGAGGGCCGTTCCCAGCAGCAGTGCAACGCTGGGACGACCCGTGGCAAGTAGGAGCAAGCCCCTGATCTTACCCAGATCCAAAAATCAAATAACCTTATCGAGACTCATTTGAGACTCTATCGAAGGTTAATTCGATAAGAACAGAAACTAAACTTTGATCTTAGCCAAAAGGCCGAGAAGCGATACCTGATCGTCGCCGCTGAAAATGTCCACCAGGCCACAGCGTCGTACATCACGCTGGTTCGCCAACACTCACAGCCGCCGTGCGCAATTTCCCATTCATCACTTTCACTAATCATTTCAGCCATAATATTTTAGCTCAGCTATTTGGCTATAGCCCAGTAACACCATCTGCTGTGCTGAGCGCATATGATAGTGAGAGACATAACTGCTCACTACTACTCACCGATTACTCGCCACATCGCGCACATTACCGCTCCCCATGTTGGGGAGGGCCGTTCCCAGCAGCAGTGCAACGCTGGGACGACCCGTGGCAAGCAGGAGCAAGCCCCTGATCTTACCCAGATCCAAAAATCAAATAACCTTATCGAGACTCATTTGAGACTCTATCGAAGGTTAATTCGATAAGAACAGAAACTAAACTTTGATCTTAGCCAAAAGGCCGAGAAGCGATACCTGATCGTCGCCGCTGAAAATGTCCACCAGGCCACAGCGTCGTACATCACGCTGGTTCGCCAACACTCACAGCCGCCGTGCGCAATTTCCCATTCATCACTTTCACTAATCATTTCAGCCATAATATTTTAGCTCAGCTATTTGGCTATAGCCCAGTAACACCATCTGCTGTGCTGAGCGCATATGATAGTGAGAGACATAACTGCTCACTACTACTCACCGATTACTCGCCACATCGCGCACATTACCGCTCCCCATGTTGGGGAGGGCCGTTCCCAGCAGCAGTGCAACGCTGGGACGACCCGTGGCAAGTAGGAGCAAGCCCCTGATCTTACCCAGATCCAAAAATCAAATAACCTTATCGAGACTCATTTGAGACTCTATCGAAGGTTAATTCGATAAGAACAGAAACTAAACTTTGATCTTAGCCAAAAGGCCGAGAAGCGATACCTGATCGTCGCCGCTGAAAATGTCCACCAGGCCACAGCGTCGTACATCACGCTGGTTTGCCAACACTCACAGCCGCCGTGCGCAATTTCCCATTCATCACTTTCACTAATCATTTCAGCCATAATATTTTAGCTCAGCTATTTGGCTATAGCCCAGTAACACCATCTGCTGTGCTGAGCGCATATGATAGTGAGAGACATAACTGCTCACTACTACTCACCGATTACTCGCCACATCGCGCACATTACCGCTCCCCATGTTGGGGAGGGCCGTTCCCAGCAGCAGTGCAACGCTGGGACGACCCGTGGCAAGCAGGAGCAAGCCCCTGATCTTACCCAGATCCAAAAATCAAATAACCTTATCGAGACTCATTTGAGACTCTATCGAAGGTTAATTCGATAAGAACAGAAACTAAACTTTGATCTTAGCCAAAAGGCCGAGAAGCGATACCTGATCGTCGCCGCTGAAAATGTCCACCAGGCCACAGCGTCGTACATCACGCTGGTTCGCCAACACTCACAGCCGCCGTGCGCAATTTCCCATTCATCACTTTCACTAATCATTTCAGCCATAATATTTTAGCTCAGCTATTTGGCTATAGCCCAGTAACACCATCTGCTGTGCTGAGCGCATATGATAGTGAGAGACATAACTGCTCACTACTACTCACCGATTACTCGCCACATCGCGCACATTACCGCTCCCCATGTTGGGGAGGGCCGTTCCCAGCAGCAGTGCAACGCTGGGACGACCCGTGGCAAGTAGGAGCAAGCCCCTGATCTTACCCAGATCCAAAAATCAAATAACCTTATCGAGACTCATTTGAGACTCTATCGAAGGTTAATTCGATAAGAACAGAAACTAAACTTTGATCTTAGCCAAAAGGCCGAGAAGCGATACCTGATCGTCGCCGCTGAAAATGTCCACCAGGCCACAGCGTCGTACATCACGCTGGTTCGCCAACACTCACAGCCGCCGTGCGCAATTTCCCATTCATCACTTTCACTAATCATTTCAGCCATAATATTTTAGCTCAGCTATTTGGCTATAGCCCAGTAACACCATCTGCTGTGCTGAGCGCATATGATAGTGAGAGACATAACTGCTCACTACTACTCACCGATTACTCGCCACATCGCGCACATTACCGCTCCCCATGTTGGGGAGGGCCGTTCCCAGCAGCAGTGCAACGCTGGGACGACCCGTGGCAAGCAGGAGCAAGCCCCTGATCTTACCCAGATCCAAAAATCAAATAACCTTATCGAGACTCATTTGAGACTCTATCGAAGGTTAATTCGATAAGAACAGAAACTAAACTTTGATCTTAGCCAAAAGGCCGAGAAGCGATACCTGATCGTCGCCGCTGAAAATGTCCACCAGGCCACAGCGTCGTACATCACGCTGGTTTGCCAACACTCACAGCCGCCGTGCGCAATTTCCCATTCATCACTTTCACTAATCATTTCAGCCATAATATTTTAGCTCAGCTATTTGGCTATAGCCCAGTAACACCATCTGCTGTGCTGAGCGCATATGATAGTGAGAGACATAACTGCTCACTACTACTCACCGATTACTCGCCACATCGCGCACATTACCGCTCCCCATGTTGGGGAGGGCCGTTCCCAGCAGCAGTGCAACGCTGGGACGACCCGTGGCAAGCAGGAGCAAGCCCCTGATCTTACCCAGATCCAAAAATCAAATAACCTTATCGAGACTCATTTGAGACTCTATCGAAGGTTAATTCGATAAGAACAGAAACTAAACTTTGATCTTAGCCAAAAGGCCGAGAAGCGATACCTGATCGTCGCCGCTGAAAATGTCCACCAGGCCACAGCGTCGTACATCACGCTGGTTCGCCAACACTCACAGCCGCCGTGCGCAATTTCCCATTCATCACTTTCACTAATCATTTCAGCCATAATATTTTAGCTCAGCTATTTGGCTATAGCCCAGTAACACCATCTGCTGTGCTGAGC
The DNA here is from genome assembly GCA_964036235.1 of Heterorhabditis bacteriophora. Classification (NCBI taxonomy): domain Eukaryota; kingdom Metazoa; phylum Nematoda; class Chromadorea; order Rhabditida; family Heterorhabditidae; genus Heterorhabditis; species Heterorhabditis bacteriophora. Next base: position 4,162,455 of record OZ038428.1, on the reverse strand, counting down.
GCATATGATAGTGAGAGACATAACTGCTCACTACTACTCACCGATTACTCGCCACATCGCGCACATTACCGCTCCCCATGTTGGGGAGGGCCGTTCCCAGCAGCAGTGCAACGCTGGGACGACCCGTGGCAAGTAGGAGCAAGCCCCTGATCTTACCCAGATCCAAAAATCAAATAACCTTATCGAGACTCATTTGAGACTCTATCGAAGGTTAATTCGATAAGAACAGAAACTAAACTTTGATCTTAGCCAAAAGGCCGAGAAGCGATACCTGATCGTCGCCGCTGAAAATGTCCACCAGGCCACAGCGTCGTACATCACGCTGGTTTGCCAACACTCACAGCCGCCGTGCGCAATTTCCCATTCATCACTTTCACTAATCATTTCAGCCATAATATTTTAGCTCAGCTATTTGGCTATAGCCCAGTAACACCATCTGCTGTGCTGAGCGCATATGATAGTGAGAGACATAACTGCTCACTACTACTCACCGATTACTCGCCACATCGCGCACATTACCGCTCCCCATGTTGGGGAGGGCCGTTCCCAGCAGCAGTGCAACGCTGGGACGACCCGTGGCAAGTAGGAGCAAGCCCCTGATCTTACCCAGATCCAAAAATCAAATAACCTTATCGAGACTCATTTGAGACTCTATCGAAGGTTAATTCGATAAGAACAGAAACTAAACTTTGATCTTAGCCAAAAGGCCGAGAAGCGATACCTGATCGTCGCCGCTGAAAATGTCCACCAGGCCACAGCGTCGTACATCACGCTGGTTTGCCAACACTCACAGCCGCCGTGCGCAATTTCCCATTCATCACTTTCACTAATCATTTCAGCCATAATATTTTAGCTCAGCTATTTGGCTATAGCCCAGTAACACCATCTGCTGTGCTGAGCGCATATGATAGTGAGAGACATAACTGCTCACTACTACTCACCGATTACTCGCCACATCGCGCACATTACCGCTCCCCATGTTGGGGAGGGCCGTTCCCAGCAGCAGTGCAACGCTGGGACGACCCGTGGCAAGCAGGAGCAAGCCCCTGATCTTACCCAGATCCAAAAATCAAATAACCTTATCGAGACTCATTTGAGACTCTATCGAAGGTTAATTCGATAAGAACAGAAACTAAACTTTGATCTTAGCCAAAAGGCCGAGAAGCGATACCTGATCGTCGCCGCTGAAAATGTCCACCAGGCCACAGCGTCGTACATCACGCTGGTTCGCCAACACTCACAGCCGCCGTGCGCAATTTCCCATTCATCACTTTCACTAATCATTTCAGCCATAATATTTTAGCTCAGCTATTTGGCTATAGCCCAGTAACACCATCTGCTGTGCTGAGCGCATATGATAGTGAGAGACATAACTGCTCACTACTACTCACCGATTACTCGCCACATCGCGCACATTACCGCTCCCCATGTTGGGGAGGGCCGTTCCCAGCAGCAGTGCAACGCTGGGACGACCCGTGGCAAGTAGGAGCAAGCCCCTGATCTTACCCAGATCCAAAAATCAAATAACCTTATCGAGACTCATTTGAGACTCTATCGAAGGTTAATTCGATAAGAACAGAAACTAAACTTTGATCTTAGCCAAAAGGCCGAGAAGCGATACCTGATCGTCGCCGCTGAAAATGTCCACCAGGCCACAGCGTCGTACATCACGCTGGTTTGCCAACACTCACAGCCGCCGTGCGCAATTTCCCATTCATCACTTTCACTAATCATTTCAGCCATAATATTTTAGCTCAGCTATTTGGCTATAGCCCAGTAACACCATCTGCTGTGCTGAGCGCATATGATAGTGAGAGACATAACTGCTCACTACTACTCACCGATTACTCGCCACATCGCGCACATTACCGCTCCCCATGTTGGGGAGGGCCGTTCCCAGCAGCAGTGCAACGCTGGGACGACCCGTGGCAAGTAGGAGCAAGCCCCTGATCTTACCCAGATCCAAAAATCAAATAACCTTATCGAGACTCATTTGAGACTCTATCGAAGGTTAATTCGATAAGAACAGAAACTAAACTTTGATCTTAGCCAAAAGGCCGAGAAGCGATACCTGATCGTCGCCGCTGAAAATGTCCACCAGGCCACAGCGTCGTACATCACGCTGGTTCGCCAACACTCACAGCCGCCGTGCGCAATTTCCCATTCATCACTTTCACTAATCATTTCAGCCATAATATTTTAGCTCAGCTATTTGGCTATAGCCCAGTAACACCATCTGCTGTGCTGAGCGCATATGATAGTGAGAGACATAACTGCTCACTACTACTCACCGATTACTCGCCACATCGCGCACATTACCGCTCCCCATGTTGGGGAGGGCCGTTCCCAGCAGCAGTGCAACGCTGGGACGACCCGTGGCAAGCAGGAGCAAGCCCCTGATCTTACCCAGATCCAAAAATCAAATAACCTTATCGAGACTCATTTGAGACTCTATCGAAGGTTAATTCGATAAGAACAGAAACTAAACTTTGATCTTAGCCAAAAGGCCGAGAAGCGATACCTGATCGTCGCCGCTGAAAATGTCCACCAGGCCACAGCGTCGTACATCACGCTGGTTCGCCAACACTCACAGCCGCCGTGCGCAATTTCCCATTCATCACTTTCACTAATCATTTCAGCCATAATATTTTAGCTCAGCTATTTGGCTATAGCCCAGTAACACCATCTGCTGTGCTGAGCGCATATGATAGTGAGAGACATAACTGCTCACTACTACTCACCGATTACTCGCCACATCGCGCACATTACCGCTCCCCATGTTGGGGAGGGCCGTTCCCAGCAGCAGTGCAACGCTGGGACGACCCGTGGCAAGTAGGAGCAAGCCCCTGATCTTACCCAGATCCAAAAATCAAATAACCTTATCGAGACTCATTTGAGACTCTATCGAAGGTTAATTCGATAAGAACAGAAACTAAACTTTGATCTTAGCCAAAAGGCCGAGAAGCGATACCTGATCGTCGCCGCTGAAAATGTCCACCAGGCCACAGCGTCGTACATCACGCTGGTTCGCCAACACTCACAGCCGCCGTGCGCAATTTCCCATTCATCACTTTCACTAATCATTTCAGCCATAATATTTTAGCTCAGCTATTTGGCTATAGCCCAGTAACACCATCTGCTGTGCTGAGCGCATATGATAGTGAGAGACATAACTGCTCACTACTACTCACCGATTACTCGCCACATCGCGCACATTACCGCTCCCCATGTTGGGGAGGGCCGTTCCCAGCAGCAGTGCAACGCTGGGACGACCCGTGGCAAGCAGGAGCAAGCCCCTGATCTTACCCAGATCCAAAAATCAAATAACCTTATCGAGACTCATTTGAGACTCTATCGAAGGTTAATTCGATAAGAACAGAAACTAAACTTTGATCTTAGCCAAAAGGCCGAGAAGCGATACCTGATCGTCGCCGCTGAAAATGTCCACCAGGCCACAGCGTCGTACATCACGCTGGTTCGCCAACACTCACAGCCGCCGTGCGCAATTTCCCATTCATCACTTTCACTAATCATTTCAGCCATAATATTTTAGCTCAGCTATTTGGCTATAGCCCAGTAACACCATCTGCTGTGCTGAGCGCATATGATAGTGAGAGACATAACTGCTCACTACTACTCACCGATTACTCGCCACATCGCGCACATTACCGCTCCCCATGTTGGGGAGGGCCGTTCCCAGCAGCAGTGCAACGCTGGGACGACCCGTGGCAAGTAGGAGCAAGCCCCTGATCTTACCCAGATCCAAAAATCAAATAACCTTATCGAGACTCATTTGAGACTCTATCGAAGGTTAATTCGATAAGAACAGAAACTAAACTTTGATCTTAGCCAGAAGGCCGAGAAGCGATACCTGATCGTCGCCGCTGAAAATGTCCACCAGGCCACAGCGTCGTACATCACGCTGGTTCGCCAACACTCACAGCCGCCGTGCGCAATTTCCCATTCATCACTTTCACTAATCATTTCAGCCATAATATTTTAGCTCAGCTATTTGGCTATAGCCCAGTAACACCATCTGCTGTGCTGAGCGCATATGATAGTGAGAGACATAACTGCTCACTACTACTCACCGATTACTCGCCACATCGCGCACATTACCGCTCCCCATGTTGGGGAGGGCCGTTCCCAGCAGCAGTGCAACGCTGGGACGACCCGTGGCAAGCAGGAGCAAGCCCCTGATCTTACCCAGATCCAAAAATCAAATAACCTTATCGAGACTCATTTGAGACTCTATCGAAGGTTAATTCGATAAGAACAGAAACTAAACTTTGATCTTAGCCAAAAGGCCGAGAAGCGATACCTGATCGTCGCCGCTGAAAATGTCCACCAGGCCACAGCGTCGTACATCACGCTGGTTCGCCAACACTCACAGCCGCCGTGCGCAATTTCCCATTCATCACTTTCACTAATCATTTCAGCCATAATATTTTAGCTCAGCTATTTGGCTATAGCCCAGTAACACCATCTGCTGTGCTGAGCGCATATGATAGTGAGAGACATAACTGCTCACTACTACTCACCGATTACTCGCCACATCGCGCACATTACCGCTCCCCATGTTGGGGAGGGCCGTTCCCAGCAGCAGTGCAACGCTGGGACGACCCGTGGCAAGTAGGAGCAAGCCCCTGATCTTACCCAGATCCAAAAATCAAATAACCTTATCGAGACTCATTTGAGACTCTATCGAAGGTTAATTCGATAAGAACAGAAACTAAACTTTGATCTTAGCCAAAAGGCCGAGAAGCGATACCTGATCGTCGCCGCTGAAAATGTCCACCAGGCCACAGCGTCGTACATCACGCTGGTTCGCCAACACTCACAGCCGCCGTGCGCAATTTCCCATTCATCACTTTCACTAATCATTTCAGCCATAATATTTTAGCTCAGCTATTTGGCTATAGCCCAGTAACACCATCTGCTGTGCTGAGCGCATATGATAGTGAGAGACATAACTGCTCACTACTACTCACCGATTACTCGCCACATCGCGCACATTACCGCTCCCCATGTTGGGGAGGGCCGTTCCCAGCAGCAGTGCAACGCTGGGACGACCCGTGGCAAGCAGGAGCAAGCCCCTGATCTTACCCAGATCCAAAAATCAAATAACCTTATCGAGACTCATTTGAGACTCTATCGAAGGTTAATTCGATAAGAACAGAAACTAAACTTTGATCTTAGCCAAAAGGCCGAGAAGCGATACCTGATCGTCGCCGCTGAAAATGTCCACCAGGCCACAGCGTCGTACATCACGCTGGTTCGCCAACACTCACAGCCGCCGTGCGCAATTTCCCATTCATCACTTTCACTAATCATTTCAGCCATAATATTTTAGCTCAGCTATTTGGCTATAGCCCAGTAACACCATCTGCTGTGCTGAGCGCATATGATAGTGAGAGACATAACTGCTCACTACTACTCACCGATTACTCGCCACATCGCGCACATTACCGCTCCCCATGTTGGGGAGGGCCGTTCCCAGCAGCAGTGCAACGCTGGGACGACCCGTGGCAAGTAGGAGCAAGCCCCTGATCTTACCCAGATCCAAAAATCAAATAACCTTATCGAGACTCATTTGAGACTCTATCGAAGGTTAATTCGATAAGAACAGAAACTAAACTTTGATCTTAGCCAAAAGGCCGAGAAGCGATACCTGATCGTCGCCGCTGAAAATGTCCACCAGGCCACAGCGTCGTACATCACGCTGGTTCGCCAACACTCACAGCCGCCGTGCGCAATTTCCCATTCATCACTTTCACTAATCATTTCAGCCATAATATTTTAGCTCAGCTATTTGGCTATAGCCCAGTAACACCATCTGCTGTGCTGAGCGCATATGATAGTGAGAGACATAACTGCTCACTACTACTCACCGATTACTCGCCACATCGCGCACATTACCGCTCCCCATGTTGGGGAGGGCCGTTCCCAGCAGCAGTGCAACGCTGGGACGACCCGTGGCAAGCAGGAGCAAGCCCCTGATCTTACCCAGATCCAAAAATCAAATAACCTTATCGAGACTCATTTGAGACTCTATCGAAGGTTAATTCGATAAGAACAGAAACTAAACTTTGATCTTAGCCAAAAGGCCGAGAAGCGATACCTGATCGTCGCCGCTGAAAATGTCCACCAGGCCACAGCGTCGTACATCACGCTGGTTCGCCAACACTCACAGCCGCCGTGCGCAATTTCCCATTCATCACTTTCACTAATCATTTCAGCCATAATATTTTAGCTCAGCTATTTGGCTATAGCCCAGTAACACCATCTGCTGTGCTGAGCGCATATGATAGTGAGAGACATAACTGCTCACTACTACTCACCGATTACTCGCCACATCGCGCACATTACCGCTCCCCATGTTGGGGAGGGCCGTTCCCAGCAGCAGTGCAACGCTGGGACGACCCGTGGCAAGTAGGAGCAAGCCCCTGATCTTACCCAGATCCAAAAATCAAATAACCTTATCGAGACTCATTTGAGACTCTATCGAAGGTTAATTCGATAAGAACAGAAACTAAACTTTGATCTTAGCCAAAAGGCCGAGAAGCGATACCTGATCGTCGCCGCTGAAAATGTCCACCAGGCCACAGCGTCGTACATCACGCTGGTTTGCCAACACTCACAGCCGCCGTGCGCAATTTCCCATTCATCACTTTCACTAATCATTTCAGCCATAATATTTTAGCTCAGCTATTTGGCTATAGCCCAGTAACACCATCTGCTGTGCTGAGCGCATATGATAGTGAGAGACATAACTGCTCACTACTACTCACCGATTACTCGCCACATCGCGCACATTACCGCTCCCCATGTTGGGGAGGGCCGTTCCCAGCAGCAGTGCAACGCTGGGACGACCCGTGGCAAGTAGGAGCAAGCCCCTGATCTTACCCAGATCCAAAAATCAAATAACCTTATCGAGACTCATTTGAGACTCTATCGAAGGTTAATTCGATAAGAACAGAAACTAAACTTTGATCTTAGCCAAAAGGCCGAGAAGCGATACCTGATCGTCGCCGCTGAAAATGTCCACCAGGCCACAGCGTCGTACATCACGCTGGTTCGCCAACACTCACAGCCGCCGTGCGCAATTTCCCATTCATCACTTTCACTAATCATTTCAGCCATAATATTTTAGCTCAGCTATTTGGCTATAGCCCAGTAACACCATCTGCTGTGCTGAGCGCATATGATAGTGAGAGACATAACTGCTCACTACTACTCACCGATTACTCGCCACATCGCGCACATTACCGCTCCCCATGTTGGGGAGGGCCGTTCCCAGCAGCAGTGCAACGCTGGGACGACCCGTGGCAAGCAGGAGCAAGCCCCTGATCTTACCCAGATCCAAAAATCAAATAACCTTATCGAGACTCATTTGAGACTCTATCGAAGGTTAATTCGATAAGAACAGAAACTAAACTTTGATCTTAGCCAAAAGGCCGAGAAGCGATACCTGATCGTCGCCGCTGAAAATGTCCACCAGGCCACAGCGTCGTACATCACGCTGGTTCGCCAACACTCACAGCCGCCGTGCGCAATTTCCCATTCATCACTTTCACTAATCATTTCAGCCATAATATTTTAGCTCAGCTATTTGGCTATAGCCCAGTAACACCATCTGCTGTGCTGAGCGCATATGATAGTGAGAGACATAACTGCTCACTACTACTCACCGATTACTCGCCACATCGCGCACATTACCGCTCCCCATGTTGGGGAGGGCCGTTCCCAGCAGCAGTGCAACGCTGGGACGACCCGTGGCAAGTAGGAGCAAGCCCCTGATCTTACCCAGATCCAAAAATCAAATAACCTTATCGAGACTCATTTGAGACTCTATCGAAGGTTAATTCGATAAGAACAGAAACTAAACTTTGATCTTAGCCAAAAGGCCGAGAAGCGATACCTGATCGTCGCCGCTGAAAATGTCCACCAGGCCACAGCGTCGTACATCACGCTGGTTCGCCAACACTCACAGCCGCCGTGCGCAATTTCCCATTCATCACTTTCACTAATCATTTCAGCCATAATATTTTAGCTCAGCTATTTGGCTATAGCCCAGTAACACCATCTGCTGTGCTGAGCGCATATGATAGTGAGAGACATAACTGCTCACTACTACTCACCGATTACTCGCCACATCGCGCACATTACCGCTCCCCATGTTGGGGAGGGCCGTTCCCAGCAGCAGTGCAACGCTGGGACGACCCGTGGCAAGCAGGAGCAAGCCCCTGATCTTACCCAGATCCAAAAATCAAATAACCTTATCGAGACTCATTTGAGACTCTATCGAAGGTTAATTCGATAAGAACAGAAACTAAACTTTGATCTTAGCCAAAAGGCCGAGAAGCGATACCTGATCGTCGCCGCTGAAAATGTCCACCAGGCCACAGCGTCGTACATCACGCTGGTTCGCCAACACTCACAGCCGCCGTGCGCAATTTCCCATTCATCACTTTCACTAATCATTTCAGCCATAATATTTTAGCTCAGCTATTTGGCTATAGCCCAGTAACACCATCTGCTGTGCTGAGCGCATATGATAGTGAGAGACATAACTGCTCACTACTACTCACCGATTACTCGCCACATCGCGCACATTACCGCTCCCCATGTTGGGGAGGGCCGTTCCCAGCAGCAGTGCAACGCTGGGACGACCCGTGGCAAGTAGGAGCAAGCCCCTGATCTTACCCAGATCCAAAAATCAAATAACCTTATCGAGACTCATTTGAGACTCTATCGAAGGTTAATTCGATAAGAACAGAAACTAAACTTTGATCTTAGCCAAAAGGCCGAGAAGCGATACCTGATCGTCGCCGCTGAAAATGTCCACCAGGCCACAGCGTCGTACATCACGCTGGTTTGCCAACACTCACAGCCGCCGTGCGCAATTTCCCATTCATCACTTTCACTAATCATTTCAGCCATAATATTTTAGCTCAGCTATTTGGCTATAGCCCAGTAACACCATCTGCTGTGCTGAGCGCATATGATAGTGAGAGACATAACTGCTCACTACTACTCACCGATTACTCGCCACATCGCGCACATTACCGCTCCCCATGTTGGGGAGGGCCGTTCCCAGCAGCAGTGCAACGCTGGGACGACCCGTGGCAAGCAGGAGCAAGCCCCTGATCTTACCCAGATCCAAAAATCAAATAACCTTATCGAGACTCATTTGAGACTCTATCGAAGGTTAATTCGATAAGAACAGAAACTAAACTTTGATCTTAGCCAAAAGGCCGAGAAGCGATACCTGATCGTCGCCGCTGAAAATGTCCATCAGGCCACAGCGTCGTACATCACGCTGGTTCGCCAACACTCACAGCCGCCGTGCGCAATTTCCCATTCATCACTTTCACTAATCATTTCAGCCATAATATTTTAGCTCAGCTATTTGGCTATAGCCCAGTAACACCATCTGCTGTGCTGAGCGCATATGATAGTGAGAGACATAACTGCTCACTACTACTCACCGATTACTCGCCACATCGCGCACATTACCGCTCCCCATGTTGGGGAGGGCCGTTCCCAGCAGCAGTGCAACGCTGGGACGACCCGTGGCAAGCAGGAGCAAGCCCCTGATCTTACCCAGATCCAAAAATCAAATAACCTTATCGAGACTCATTTGAGACTCTATCGAAGGTTAATTCGATAAGAACGGAAACTAAACTTTGATCTTAGCCAAAAGGCCGAGAAGCGATACCTGATCGTCGCCGCTGAAAATGTCCACCAGGCCACAGCGTCGTACATCACGCTGGTTCGCCAACACTCACAGCCGCCGTGCGCAATTTCCCATTCATCACTTTCACTAATCATTTCAGCCATAATATTTTAGCTCAGCTATTTGGCTATAGCCCAGTAACACCATCTGCTGTGCTGAGCGCATATGATAGTGAGAGACATAACTGCTCACTACTACTCACCGATTACTCGCCACATCGCGCACATTACCGCTCCCCATGTTGGGGAGGGCCGTTCCCAGCAGCAGTGCAACGCTGGGACGACCCGTGGCAAGCAGGAGCAAGCCCCTGATCTTACCCAGATCCAAAAATCAAATAACCTTATCGAGACTCATTTGAGACTCTATCGAAGGTTAATTCGATAAGAACGGAAACTAAACTTTGATCTTAGCCAAAAGGCCGAGAAGCGATACCTGATCGTCGCCGCTGAAAATGTCCACCAGGCCACAGCGTCGTACATCACGCTGGTTCGCCAACACTCACAGCCGCCGTGCGCAATTTCCCATTCATCACTTTCACTAATCATTTCAGCCATAATATTTTAGCTCAGCTATTTGGCTATAGCCCAGTAACACCATCTGCTGTGCTGAGCGCATATGATAGTGAGAGACATAACTGCTCACTACTACTCACCGATTACTCGCCACATCGCGCACATTACCGCTCCCCATGTTGGGGAGGGCCGTTCCCAGCAGCAGTGCAACGCTGGGACGACCCGTGGCAAGCAGGAGCAAGCCCCTGATCTTACCCAGATCCAAAAATCAAATAACCTTATCGAGACTCATTTGAGACTCTATCGAAGGTTAATTCGATAAGAACAGAAACTAAACTTTGATCTTAGCCAAAAGGCCGAGAAGCGATACCTGATCGTCGCCGCTGAAAATGTCCATCAGGCCACAGCGTCGTACATCACGCTGGTTCGCCAACACTCACAGCCGCCGTGCGCAATTTCCCATTCATCACTTTCACTAATCATTTCAGCCATAATATTTTAGCTCAGCTATTTGGCTATAGCCCAGTAACACCATCTGCTGTGCTGAGCGCATATGATAGTGAGAGACATAACTGCTCACTACTACTCACCGATTACTCGCCACATCGCGCACATTACCGCTCCCCATGTTGGGGAGGGCCGTTCCCAGCAGCAGTGCAACGCTGGGACGACCCGTGGCAAGTAGGAGCAAGCCCCTGATCTTACCCAGATCCAAAAATCAAATAACCTTATCGAGACTCATTTGAGACTCTATCGAAGGTTAATTCGATAAGAACAGAAACTAAACTTTGATCTTAGCCAAAAGGCCGAGAAGCGATACCTGATCGTCGCCGCTGAAAATGTCCACCAGGCCACAGCGTCGTACATCACGCTGGTTCGCCAACACTCACAGCCGCCGTGCGCAATTTCCCATTCATCACTTTCACTAATCATTTCAGCCATAATATTTTAGCTCAGCTATTTGGCTATAGCCCAGTAACACCATCTGCTGTGCTGAGCGCATATGATAGTGAGAGACATAACTGCTCACTACTACTCACCGATTACTCGCCACATCGCGCACATTACCGCTCCCCATGTTGGGGAGGGCCGTTCCCAGCAGCAGTGCAACGCTGGGACGACCCGTGGCAAGTAGGAGCAAGCCCCTGATCTTACCCAGATCCAAAAATCAAATAACCTTATCGAGACTCATTTGAGACTCTATCGAAGGTTAATTCGATAAGAACAGAAACTAAACTTTGATCTTAGCCAAAAGGCCGAGAAGCGATACCTGATCGTCGCCGCTGAAAATGTCCATCAGGCCACAGCGTCGTACATCACGCTGGTTCGCCAACACTCACAGCCGCCGTGCGCAATTTCCCATTCATCACTTTCACTAATCATTTCAGCCATAATATTTTAGCTCAGCTATTTGGCTATAGCCCAGTAACACCATCTGCTGTGCTGAGCGCATATGATAGTGAGAGACATAACTGCTCACTACTACTCACCGATTACTCGCCACATCGCGCACATTACCGCTCCCCATGTTGGGGAGGGCCGTTCCCAGCAGCAGTGCAACGCTGGGACGACCCGTGGCAAGTAGGAGCAAGCCCCTGATCTTACCCAGATCCAAAAATCAAATAACCTTATCGAGACTCATTTGAGACTCTATCGAAGGTTAATTCGATAAGAACAGAAACTAAACTTTGATCTTAGCCAAAAGGCCGAGAAGCGATACCTGATCGTCGCCGCTGAAAATGTCCACCAGGCCACAGCGTCGTACATCACGCTGGTTCGCCAACACTCACAGCCGCCGTGCGCAATTTCCCATTCATCACTTTCACTAATCATTTCAGCCATAATATTTTAGCTCAGCTATTTGGCTATAGCCCAGTAACACCATCTGCTGTGCTGAGCGCATATGATAGTGAGAGACATAACTGCTCACTACTACTCACCGATTACTCGCCACATCGCGCACATTACCGCTCCCCATGTTGGGGAGGGCCGTTCCCAGCAGCAGTGCAACGCTGGGACGACCCGTGGCAAGTAGGAGCAAGCCCCTGATCTTACCCAGATCCAAAAATCAAATAACCTTATCGAGACTCATTTGAGACTCTATCGAAGGTTAATTCGATAAGAACAGAAACTAAACTTTGATCTTAGCCAAAAGGCCGAGAAGCGATACCTGATCGTCGCCGCTGAAAATGTCCATCAGGCCACAGCGTCGTACATCACGCTGGTTCGCCAACACTCACAGCCGCCGTGCGCAATTTCCCATTCATCACTTTCACTAATCATTTCAGCCATAATATTTTAGCTCAGCTATTTGGCTATAGCCCAGTAACACCATCTGCTGTGCTGAGCGCATATGATAGTGAGAGACATAACTGCTCACTACTACTCACCGATTACTCGCCACATCGCGCACATTACCGCTCCCCATGTTGGGGAGGGCCGTTCCCAGCAGCAGTGCAACGCTGGGACGACCCGTGGCAAGTAGGAGCAAGCCCCTGATCTTACCCAGATCCAAAAATCAAATAACCTTATCGAGACTCATTTGAGACTCTATCGAAGGTTAATTCGATAAGAACAGAAACTAAACTTTGATCTTAGCCAAAAGGCCGAGAAGCGATACCTGATCGTCGCCGCTGAAAATGTCCACCAGGCCACAGCGTCGTACATCACGCTGGTTCGCCAACACTCACAGCCGCCGTGCGCAATTTCCCATTCATCACTTTCACTAATCATTTCAGCCATAATATTTTAGCTCAGCTATTTGGCTATAGCCCAGTAACACCATCTGCTGTGCTGAGCGCATATGATAGTGAGAGACATAACTGCTCACTACTACTCACCGATTACTCGCCACATCGCGCACATTACCGCTCCCCATGTTGGGGAGGGCCGTTCCCAGCAGCAGTGCAACGCTGGGACGACCCGTGGCAAGTAGGAGCAAGCCCCTGATCTTACCCAGATCCAAAAATCAAATAACCTTATCGAGACTCATTTGAGACTCTATCGAAGGTTAATTCGATAAGAACAGAAACTAAACTTTGATCTTAGCCAAAAGGCCGAGAAGCGATACCTGATCGTCGCCGCTGAAAATGTCCATCAGGCCACAGCGTCGTACATCACGCTGGTTCGCCAACACTCACAGCCGCCGTGCGCAATTTCCCATTCATCACTTTCACTAATCATTTCAGCCATAATATTTTAGCTCAGCTATTTGGCTATAGCCCAGTAACACCATCTGCTGTGCTGAGCGCATATGATAGTGAGAGACATAACTGCTCACTACTACTCACCGATTACTCGCCACATCGCGCACATTACCGCTCCCCATGTTGGGGAGGGCCGTTCCCAGCAGCAGTGCAACGCTGGGACGACCCGTGGCAAGTAGGAGCAAGCCCCTGATCTTACCCAGATCCAAAAATCAAATAACCTTATCGAGACTCATTTGAGACTCTATCGAAGGTTAATTCGATAAGAACAGAAACTAAACTTTGATCTTAGCCAAAAGGCCGAGAAGCGATACCTGATCGTCGCCGCTGAAAATGTCCACCAGGCCACAGCGTCGTACATCACGCTGGTTCGCCAACACTCACAGCCGCCGTGCGCAATTTCCCATTCATCACTTTCACTAATCATTTCAGCCATAATATTTTAGCTCAGCTATTTGGCTATAGCCCAGTAACACCATCTGCTGTGCTGAGCGCATATGATAGTGAGAGACATAACTGCTCACTACTACTCACCGATTACTCGCCACATCGCGCACATTACCGCTCCCCATGTTGGGGAGGGCCGTTCCCAGCAGCAGTGCAACGCTGGGACGACCCGTGGCAAGTAGGAGCAAGCCCCTGATCTTACCCAGATCCAAAAATCAAATAACCTTATCGAGACTCATTTGAGACTCTATCGAAGGTTAATTCGATAAGAACAGAAACTAAACTTTGATCTTAGCCAAAAGGCCGAGAAGCGATACCTGATCGTCGCCGCTGAAAATGTCCATCAGGCCACAGCGTCGTACATCACGCTGGTTCGCCAACACTCACAGCCGCCGTGCGCAATTTCCCATTCATCACTTTCACTAATCATTTCAGCCATAATATTTTAGCTCAGCTATTTGGCTATAGCCCAGTAACACCATCTGCTGTGCTGAGCGCATATGATAGTGAGAGACATAACTGCTCACTACTACTCACCGATTACTCGCCACATCGCGCACATTACCGCTCCCCATGTTGGGGAGGGCCGTTCCCAGCAGCAGTGCAACGCTGGGACGACCCGTGGCAAGTAGGAGCAAGCCCCTGATCTTACCCAGATCCAAAAATCAAATAACCTTATCGAGACTCATTTGAGACTCTATCGAAGGTTAATTCGATAAGAACAGAAACTAAACTTTGATCTTAGCCAAAAGGCCGAGAAGCGATACCTGATCGTCGCCGCTGAAAATGTCCACCAGGCCACAGCGTCGTACATCACGCTGGTTCGCCAACACTCACAGCCGCCGTGCGCAATTTCCCATTCATCACTTTCACTAATCATTTCAGCCATAATATTTTAGCTCAGCTATTTGGCTATAGCCCAGTAACACCATCTGCTGTGCTGAGCGCATATGATAGTGAGAGACATAACTGCTCACTACTACTCACCGATTACTCGCCACATCGCGCACATTACCGCTCCCCATGTTGGGGAGGGCCGTTCCCAGCAGCAGTGCAACGCTGGGACGACCCGTGGCAAGCAGGAGCAAGCCCCTGATCTTACCCAGATCCAAAAATCAAATAACCTTATCGAGACTCATTTGAGACTCTATCGAAGGTTAATTCGATAAGAACAGAAACTAAACTTTGATCTTAGCCAAAAGGCCGAGAAGCGATACCTGATCGTCGCCGCTGAAAATGTCCACCAGGCCACAGCGTCGTACATCACGCTGGTTCGCCAACACTCACAGCCGCCGTGCGCAATTTCCCATTCATCACTTTCACTAATCATTTCAGCCATAATATTTTAGCTCAGCTATTTGGCTATAGCCCAGTAACACCATCTGCTGTGCTGAGCGCATATGATAGTGAGAGACATAACTGCTCACTACTACTCACCGATTACTCGCCACATCGCGCACATTACCGCTCCCCATGTTGGGGAGGGCCGTTCCCAGCAGCAGTGCAACGCTGGGACGACCCGTGGCAAGTAGGAGCAAGCCCCTGATCTTACCCAGATCCAAAAATCAAATAACCTTATCGAGACTCATTTGAGACTCTATCGAAGGTTAATTCGATAAGAACAGAAACTAAACTTTGATCTTAGCCAAAAGGCCGAGAAGCGATACCTGATCGTCGCCGCTGAAAATGTCCATCAGGCCACAGCGTCGTACATCACGCTGGTTCGCCAACACTCACAGCCGCCGTGCGCAATTTCCCATTCATCACTTTCACTAATCATTTCAGCCATAATATTTTAGCTCAGCTATTTGGCTATAGCCCAGTAACACCATCTGCTGTGCTGAGCGCATATGATAGTGAGAGACATAACTGCTCACTACTACTCACCGATTACTCGCCACATCGCGCACATTACCGCTCCCCATGTTGGGGAGGGCCGTTCCCAGCAGCAGTGCAACGCTGGGACGACCCGTGGCAAGTAGGAGCAAGCCCCTGATCTTACCCAGATCCAAAAATCAAATAACCTTATCGAGACTCATTTGAGACTCTATCGAAGGTTAATTCGATAAGAACAGAAACTAAACTTTGATCTTAGCCAAAAGGCCGAGAAGCGATACCTGATCGTCGCCGCTGAAAATGTCCACCAGGCCACAGCGTCGTACATCACGCTGGTTCGCCAACACTCACAGCCGCCGTGCGCAATTTCCCATTCATCACTTTCACTAATCATTTCAGCCATAATATTTTAGCTCAGCTATTTGGCTATAGCCCAGTAACACCATCTGCTGTGCTGAGCGCATATGATAGTGAGAGACATAACTGCTCACTACTACTCACCGATTACTCGCCACATCGCGCACATTACCGCTCCCCATGTTGGGGAGGGCCGTTCCCAGCAGCAGTGCAACGCTGGGACGACCCGTGGCAAGCAGGAGCAAGCCCCTGATCTTACCCAGATCCAAAAATCAAATAACCTTATCGAGACTCATTTGAGACTCTATCGAAGGTTAATTCGATAAGAACGGAAACTAAACTTTGATCTTAGCCAAAAGGCCGAGAAGCGATACCTGATCGTCGCCGCTGAAAATGTCCACCAGGCCACAGCGTCGTACATCACGCTGGTTCGCCAACACTCACAGCCGCCGTGCGCAATTTCCCATTCATCACTTTCACTAATCATTTCAGCCATAATATTTTAGCTCAGCTATTTGGCTATAGCCCAGTAACACCATCTGCTGTGCTGAGCGCATATGATAGTGAGAGACATAACTGCTCACTACTACTCACCGATTACTCGCCACATCGCGCACATTACCGCTCCCCATGTTGGGGAGGGCCGTTCCCAGCAGCAGTGCAACGCTGGGACGACCCGTGGCAAGTAGGAGCAAGCCCCTGATCTTACCCAGATCCAAAAATCAAATAACCTTATCGAGACTCATTTGAGACTCTATCGAAGGTTAATTCGATAAGAACAGAAACTAAACTTTGATCTTAGCCAAAAGGCCGAGAAGCGATACCTGATCGTCGCCGCTGAAAATGTCCACCAGGCCACAGCGTCGTACATCACGCTGGTTCGCCAACACTCACAGCCGCCGTGCGCAATTTCCCATTCATCACTTTCACTAATCATTTCAGCCATAATATTTTAGCTCAGCTATTTGGCTATAGCCCAGTAACACCATCTGCTGTGCTGAGCGCATATGATAGTGAGAGACATAACTGCTCACTACTACTCACCGATTACTCGCCACATCGCGCACATTACCGCTCCCCATGTTGGGGAGGGCCGTTCCCAGCAGCAGTGCAACGCTGGGACGACCCGTGGCAAGTAGGAGCAAGCCCCTGATCTTACCCAGATCCAAAAATCAAATAACCTTATCGAGACTCATTTGAGACTCTATCGAAGGTTAATTCGATAAGAACAGAAACTAAACTTTGATCTTAGCCAAAAGGCCGAGAAGCGATACCTGATCGTCGCCGCTGAAAATGTCCATCAGGCCACAGCGTCGTACATCACGCTGGTTCGCCAACACTCACAGCCGCCGTGCGCAATTTCCCATTCATCACTTTCACTAATCATTTCAGCCATAATATTTTAGCTCAGCTATTTGGCTATAGCCCAGTAACACCATCTGCTGTGCTGAGCGCATATGATAGTGAGAGACATAACTGCTCACTACTACTCACCGATTACTCGCCACATCGCGCACATTACCGCTCCCCATGTTGGGGAGGGCCGTTCCCAGCAGCAGTGCAACGCTGGGACGACCCGTGGCAAGCAGGAGCAAGCCCCTGATCTTACCCAGATCCAAAAATCAAATAACCTTATCGAGACTCATTTGAGACTCTATCGAAGGTTAATTCGATAAGAACAGAAACTAAACTTTGATCTTAGCCAAAAGGCCGAGAAGCGATACCTGATCGTCGCCGCTGAAAATGTCCACCAGGCCACAGCGTCGTACATCACGCTGGTTCGCCAACACTCACAGCCGCCGTGCGCAATTTCCCATTCATCACTTTCACTAATCATTTCAGCCATAATATTTTAGCTCAGCTATTTGGCTATAGCCCAGTAACACCATCTGCTGTGCTGAGCGCATATGATAGTGAGAGACATAACTGCTCACTACTACTCACCGATTACTCGCCACATCGCGCACATTACCGCTCCCCATGTTGGGGAGGGCCGTTCCCAGCAGCAGTGCAACGCTGGGACGACCCGTGGCAAGTAGGAGCAAGCCCCTGATCTTACCCAGATCCAAAAATCAAATAACCTTATCGAGACTCATTTGAGACTCTATCGAAGGTTAATTCGATAAGAACAGAAACTAAACTTTGATCTTAGCCAAAAGGCCGAGAAGCGATACCTGATCGTCGCCGCTGAAAATGTCCATCAGGCCACAGCGTCGTACATCACGCTGGTTCGCCAACACTCACAGCCGCCGTGCGCAATTTCCCATTCATCACTTTCACTAATCATTTCAGCCATAATATTTTAGCTCAGCTATTTGGCTATAGCCCAGTAACACCATCTGCTGTGCTGAGCGCATATGATAGTGAGAGACATAACTGCTCACTACTACTCACCGATTACTCGCCACATCGCGCACATTACCGCTCCCCATGTTGGGGAGGGCCGTTCCCAGCAGCAGTGCAACGCTGGGACGACCCGTGGCAAGCAGGAGCAAGCCCCTGATCTTACCCAGATCCAAAAATCAAATAACCTTATCGAGACTCATTTGAGACTCTATCGAAGGTTAATTCGATAAGAACAGAAACTAAACTTTGATCTTAGCCAAAAGGCCGAGAAGCGATACCTGATCGTCGCCGCTGAAAATGTCCACCAGGCCACAGCGTCGTACATCACGCTGGTTCGCCAACACTCACAGCCGCCGTGCGCAATTTCCCATTCATCACTTTCACTAATCATTTCAGCCATAATATTTTAGCTCAGCTATTTGGCTATAGCCCAGTAACACCATCTGCTGTGCTGAGCGCATATGATAGTGAGAGACATAACTGCTCACTACTACTCACCGATTACTCGCCACATCGCGCACATTACCGCTCCCCATGTTGGGGAGGGCCGTTCCCAGCAGCAGTGCAACGCTGGGACGACCCGTGGCAAGCAGGAGCAAGCCCCTGATCTTACCCAGATCCAAAAATCAAATAACCTTATCGAGACTCATTTGAGACTCTATCGAAGGTTAATTCGATAAGAACAGAAACTAAACTTTGATCTTAGCCAAAAGGCCGAGAAGCGATACCTGATCGTCGCCGCTGAAAATGTCCACCAGGCCACAGCGTCGTACATCACGCTGGTTCGCCAACACTCACAGCCGCCGTGCGCAATTTCCCATTCATCACTTTCACTAATCATTTCAGCCATAATATTTTAGCTCAGCTATTTGGCTATAGCCCAGTAACACCATCTGCTGTGCTGAGCGCATATGATAGTGAGAGACATAACTGCTCACTACTACTCACCGATTACTCGCCACATCGCGCACATTACCGCTCCCCATGTTGGGGAGGGCCGTTCCCAGCAGCAGTGCAACGCTGGGACGACCCGTGGCAAGCAGGAGCAAGCCCCTGATCTTACCCAGATCCAAAAATCAAATAACCTTATCGAGACTCATTTGAGACTCTATCGAAGGTTAATTCGATAAGAACAGAAACTAAACTTTGATCTTAGCCAAAAGGCCGAGAAGCGATACCTGATCGTCGCCGCTGAAAATGTCCACCAGGCCACAGCGTCGTACATCACGCTGGTTCGCCAACACTCACAGCCGCCGTGCGCAATTTCCCATTCATCACTTTCACTAATCATTTCAGCCATAATATTTTAGCTCAGCTATTTGGCTATAGCCCAGTAACACCATCTGCTGTGCTGAGCGCATATGATAGTGAGAGACATAACTGCTCACTACTACTCACCGATTACTCGCCACATCGCGCACATTACCGCTCCCCATGTTGGGGAGGGCCGTTCCCAGCAGCAGTGCAACGCTGGGACGACCCGTGGCAAGCAGGAGCAAGCCCCTGATCTTACCCAGATCCAAAAATCAAATAACCTTATCGAGACTCATTTGAGACTCTATCGAAGGTTAATTCGATAAGAACAGAAACTAAACTTTGATCTTAGCCAAAAGGCCGAGAAGCGATACCTGATCGTCGCCGCTGAAAATGTCCACCAGGCCACAGCGTCGTACATCACGCTGGTTCGCCAACACTCACAGCCGCCGTGCGCAATTTCCCATTCATCACTTTCACTAATCATTTCAGCCATAATATTTTAGCTCAGCTATTTGGCTATAGCCCAGTAACACCATCTGCTGTGCTGAGCGCATATGATAGTGAGAGACATAACTGCTCACTACTACTCACCGATTACTCGCCACATCGCGCACATTACCGCTCCCCATGTTGGGGAGGGCCGTTCCCAGCAGCAGTGCAACGCTGGGACGACCCGTGGCAAGTAGGAGCAAGCCCCTGATCTTACCCAGATCCAAAAATCAAATAACCTTATCGAGACTCATTTGAGACTCTATCGAAGGTTAATTCGATAAGAACAGAAACTAAACTTTGATCTTAGCCAAAAGGCCGAGAAGCGATACCTGATCGTCGCCGCTGAAAATGTCCACCAGGCCACAGCGTCGTACATCACGCTGGTTCGCCAACACTCACAGCCGCCGTGCGCAATTTCCCATTCATCACTTTCACTAATCATTTCAGCCATAATATTTTAGCTCAGCTATTTGGCTATAGCCCAGTAACACCATCTGCTGTGCTGAGCGCATATGATAGTGAGAGACATAACTGCTCACTACTACTCACCGATTACTCGCCACATCGCGCACATTACCGCTCCCCATGTTGGGGAGGGCCGTTCCCAGCAGCAGTGCAACGCTGGGACGACCCGTGGCAAGTAGGAGCAAGCCCCTGATCTTACCCAGATCCAAAAATCAAATAACCTTATCGAGACTCATTTGAGACTCTATCGAAGGTTAATTCGATAAGAACAGAAACTAAACTTTGATCTTAGCCAAAAGGCCGAGAAGCGATACCTGATCGTCGCCGCTGAAAATGTCCATCAGGCCACAGCGTCGTACATCACGCTGGTTCGCCAACACTCACAGCCGCCGTGCGCAATTTCCCATTCATCACTTTCACTAATCATTTCAGCCATAATATTTTAGCTCAGCTATTTGGCTATAGCCCAGTAACACCATCTGCTGTGCTGAGCGCATATGATAGTGAGAGACATAACTGCTCACTACTACTCACCGATTACTCGCCACATCGCGCACATTACCGCTCCCCATGTTGGGGAGGGCCGTTCCCAGCAGCAGTGCAACGCTGGGACGACCCGTGGCAAGCAGGAGCAAGCCCCTGATCTTACCCAGATCCAAAAATCAAATAACCTTATCGAGACTCATTTGAGACTCTATCGAAGGTTAATTCGATAAGAACAGAAACTAAACTTTGATCTTAGCCAAAAGGCCGAGAAGCGATACCTGATCGTCGCCGCTGAAAATGTCCACCAGGCCACAGCGTCGTACATCACGCTGGTTCGCCAACACTCACAGCCGCCGTGCGCAATTTCCCATTCATCACTTTCACTAATCATTTCAGCCATAATATTTTAGCTCAGCTATTTGGCTATAGCCCAGTAACACCATCTGCTGTGCTGAGCGCATATGATAGTGAGAGACATAACTGCTCACTACTACTCACCGATTACTCGCCACATCGCGCACATTACCGCTCCCCATGTTGGGGAGGGCCGTTCCCAGCAGCAGTGCAACGCTGGGACGACCCGTGGCAAGTAGGAGCAAGCCCCTGATCTTACCCAGATCCAAAAATCAAATAACCTTATCGAGACTCATTTGAGACTCTATCGAAGGTTAATTCGATAAGAACAGAAACTAAACTTTGATCTTAGCCAAAAGGCCGAGAAGCGATACCTGATCGTCGCCGCTGAAAATGTCCATCAGGCCACAGCGTCGTACATCACGCTGGTTCGCCAACACTCACAGCCGCCGTGCGCAATTTCCCATTCATCACTTTCACTAATCATTTCAGCCATAATATTTTAGCTCAGCTATTTGGCTATAGCCCAGTAACACCATCTGCTGTGCTGAGCGCATATGATAGTGAGAGACATAACTGCTCACTACTACTCACCGATTACTCGCCACATCGCGCACATTACCGCTCCCCATGTTGGGGAGGGCCGTTCCCAGCAGCAGTGCAACGCTGGGACGACCCGTGGCAAGCAGGAGCAAGCCCCTGATCTTACCCAGATCCAAAAATCAAATAACCTTATCGAGACTCATTTGAGACTCTATCGAAGGTTAATTCGATAAGAACAGAAACTAAACTTTGATCTTAGCCAAAAGGCCGAGAAGCGATACCTGATCGTCGCCGCTGAAAATGTCCACCAGGCCACAGCGTCGTACATCACGCTGGTTCGCCAACACTCACAGCCGCCGTGCGCAATTTCCCATTCATCACTTTCACTAATCATTTCAGCCATAATATTTTAGCTCAGCTATTTGGCTATAGCCCAGTAACACCATCTGCTGTGCTGAGCGCATATGATAGTGAGAGACATAACTGCTCACTACTACTCACCGATTACTCGCCACATCGCGCACATTACCGCTCCCCATGTTGGGGAGGGCCGTTCCCAGCAGCAGTGCAACGCTGGGACGACCCGTGGCAAGCAGGAGCAAGCCCCTGATCTTACCCAGATCCAAAAATCAAATAACCTTATCGAGACTCATTTGAGACTCTATCGAAGGTTAATTCGATAAGAACAGAAACTAAACTTTGATCTTAGCCAAAAGGCCGAGAAGCGATACCTGATCGTCGCCGCTGAAAATGTCCACCAGGCCACAGCGTCGTACATCACGCTGGTTCGCCAACACTCACAGCCGCCGTGCGCAATTTCCCATTCATCACTTTCACTAATCATTTCAGCCATAATATTTTAGCTCAGCTATTTGGCTATAGCCCAGTAACACCATCTGCTGTGCTGAGCGCATATGATAGTGAGAGACATAACTGCTCACTACTACTCACCGATTACTCGCCACATCGCGCACATTACCGCTCCCCATGTTGGGGAGGGCCGTTCCCAGCAGCAGTGCAACGCTGGGACGACCCGTGGCAAGTAGGAGCAAGCCCCTGATCTTACCCAGATCCAAAAATCAAATAACCTTATCGAGACTCATTTGAGACTCTATCGAAGGTTAATTCGATAAGAACAGAAACTAAACTTTGATCTTAGCCAAAAGGCCGAGAAGCGATACCTGATCGTCGCCGCTGAAAATGTCCACCAGGCCACAGCGTCGTACATCACGCTGGTTCGCCAACACTCACAGCCGCCGTGCGCAATTTCCCATTCATCACTTTCACTAATCATTTCAGCCATAATATTTTAGCTCAGCTATTTGGCTATAGCCCAGTAACACCATCTGCTGTGCTGAGCGCATATGATAGTGAGAGACATAACTGCTCACTACTACTCACCGATTACTCGCCACATCGCGCACATTACCGCTCCCCATGTTGGGGAGGGCCGTTCCCAGCAGCAGTGCAACGCTGGGACGACCCGTGGCAAGTAGGAGCAAGCCCCTGATCTTACCCAGATCCAAAAATCAAATAACCTTATCGAGACTCATTTGAGACTCTATCGAAGGTTAATTCGATAAGAACAGAAACTAAACTTTGATCTTAGCCAAAAGGCCGAGAAGCGATACCTGATCGTCGCCGCTGAAAATGTCCATCAGGCCACAGCGTCGTACATCACGCTGGTTCGCCAACACTCACAGCCGCCGTGCGCAATTTCCCATTCATCACTTTCACTAATCATTTCAGCCATAATATTTTAGCTCAGCTATTTGGCTATAGCCCAGTAACACCATCTGCTGTGCTGAGCGCATATGATAGTGAGAGACATAACTGCTCACTACTACTCACCGATTACTCGCCACATCGCGCACATTACCGCTCCCCATGTTGGGGAGGGCCGTTCCCAGCAGCAGTGCAACGCTGGGACGACCCGTGGCAAGCAGGAGCAAGCCCCTGATCTTACCCAGATCCAAAAATCAAATAACCTTATCGAGACTCATTTGAGACTCTATCGAAGGTTAATTCGATAAGAACAGAAACTAAACTTTGATCTTAGCCAAAAGGCCGAGAAGCGATACCTGATCGTCGCCGCTGAAAATGTCCACCAGGCCACAGCGTCGTACATCACGCTGGTTCGCCAACACTCACAGCCGCCGTGCGCAATTTCCCATTCATCACTTTCACTAATCATTTCAGCCATAATATTTTAGCTCAGCTATTTGGCTATAGCCCAGTAACACCATCTGCTGTGCTGAGCGCATATGATAGTGAGAGACATAACTGCTCACTACTACTCACCGATTACTCGCCACATCGCGCACATTACCGCTCCCCATGTTGGGGAGGGCCGTTCCCAGCAGCAGTGCAACGCTGGGACGACCCGTGGCAAGTAGGAGCAAGCCCCTGATCTTACCCAGATCCAAAAATCAAATAACCTTATCGAGACTCATTTGAGACTCTATCGAAGGTTAATTCGATAAGAACAGAAACTAAACTTTGATCTTAGCCAAAAGGCCGAGAAGCGATACCTGATCGTCGCCGCTGAAAATGTCCATCAGGCCACAGCGTCGTACATCACGCTGGTTCGCCAACACTCACAGCCGCCGTGCGCAATTTCCCATTCATCACTTTCACTAATCATTTCAGCCATAATATTTTAGCTCAGCTATTTGGCTATAGCCCAGTAACACCATCTGCTGTGCTGAGCGCATATGATAGTGAGAGACATAACTGCTCACTACTACTCACCGATTACTCGCCACATCGCGCACATTACCGCTCCCCATGTTGGGGAGGGCCGTTCCCAGCAGCAGTGCAACGCTGGGACGACCCGTGGCAAGCAGGAGCAAGCCCCTGATCTTACCCAGATCCAAAAATCAAATAACCTTATCGAGACTCATTTGAGACTCTATCGAAGGTTAATTCGATAAGAACAGAAACTAAACTTTGATCTTAGCCAAAAGGCCGAGAAGCGATACCTGATCGTCGCCGCTGAAAATGTCCACCAGGCCACAGCGTCGTACATCACGCTGGTTCGCCAACACTCACAGCCGCCGTGCGCAATTTCCCATTCATCACTTTCACTAATCATTTCAGCCATAATATTTTAGCTCAGCTATTTGGCTATAGCCCAGTAACACCATCTGCTGTGCTGAGCGCATATGATAGTGAGAGACATAACTGCTCACTACTACTCACCGATTACTCGCCACATCGCGCACATTACCGCTCCCCATGTTGGGGAGGGCCGTTCCCAGCAGCAGTGCAACGCTGGGACGACCCGTGGCAAGCAGGAGCAAGCCCCTGATCTTACCCAGATCCAAAAATCAAATAACCTTATCGAGACTCATTTGAGACTCTATCGAAGGTTAATTCGATAAGAACAGAAACTAAACTTTGATCTTAGCCAAAAGGCCGAGAAGCGATACCTGATCGTCGCCGCTGAAAATGTCCACCAGGCCACAGCGTCGTACATCACGCTGGTTCGCCAACACTCACAGCCGCCGTGCGCAATTTCCCATTCATCACTTTCACTAATCATTTCAGCCATAATATTTTAGCTCAGCTATTTGGCTATAGCCCAGTAACACCATCTGCTGTGCTGAGCGCATATGATAGTGAGAGACATAACTGCTCACTACTACTCACCGATTACTCGCCACATCGCG
Organism: Heterorhabditis bacteriophora; assembly: GCA_964036235.1. Lineage (NCBI taxonomy): Eukaryota > Metazoa > Nematoda > Chromadorea > Rhabditida > Heterorhabditidae > Heterorhabditis > Heterorhabditis bacteriophora. The sequence goes on along the minus strand of OZ038428.1, from coordinate 4,136,744 downwards.
CACATTACCGCTCCCCATGTTGGGGAGGGCCGTTCCCAGCAGCAGTGCAACGCTGGGACGACCCGTGGCAAGCAGGAGCAAGCCCCTGATCTTACCCAGATCCAAAAATCAAATAACCTTATCGAGACTCATTTGAGACTCTATCGAAGGTTAATTCGATAAGAACAGAAACTAAACTTTGATCTTAGCCAAAAGGCCGAGAAGCGATACCTGATCGTCGCCGCTGAAAATGTCCACCAGGCCACAGCGTCGTACATCACGCTGGTTCGCCAACACTCACAGCCGCCGTGCGCAATTTCCCATTCATCACTTTCACTAATCATTTCAGCCATAATATTTTAGCTCAGCTATTTGGCTATAGCCCAGTAACACCATCTGCTGTGCTGAGCGCATATGATAGTGAGAGACATAACTGCTCACTACTACTCACCGATTACTCGCCACATCGCGCACATTACCGCTCCCCATGTTGGGGAGGGCCGTTCCCAGCAGCAGTGCAACGCTGGGACGACCCGTGGCAAGCAGGAGCAAGCCCCTGATCTTACCCAGATCCAAAAATCAAATAACCTTATCGAGACTCATTTGAGACTCTATCGAAGGTTAATTCGATAAGAACAGAAACTAAACTTTGATCTTAGCCAAAAGGCCGAGAAGCGATACCTGATCGTCGCCGCTGAAAATGTCCACCAGGCCACAGCGTCGTACATCACGCTGGTTCGCCAACACTCACAGCCGCCGTGCGCAATTTCCCATTCATCACTTTCACTAATCATTTCAGCCATAATATTTTAGCTCAGCTATTTGGCTATAGCCCAGTAACACCATCTGCTGTGCTGAGCGCATATGATAGTGAGAGACATAACTGCTCACTACTACTCACCGATTACTCGCCACATCGCGCACATTACCGCTCCCCATGTTGGGGAGGGCCGTTCCCAGCAGCAGTGCAACGCTGGGACGACCCGTGGCAAGTAGGAGCAAGCCCCTGATCTTACCCAGATCCAAAAATCAAATAACCTTATCGAGACTCATTTGAGACTCTATCGAAGGTTAATTCGATAAGAACAGAAACTAAACTTTGATCTTAGCCAAAAGGCCGAGAAGCGATACCTGATCGTCGCCGCTGAAAATGTCCACCAGGCCACAGCGTCGTACATCACGCTGGTTCGCCAACACTCACAGCCGCCGTGCGCAATTTCCCATTCATCACTTTCACTAATCATTTCAGCCATAATATTTTAGCTCAGCTATTTGGCTATAGCCCAGTAACACCATCTGCTGTGCTGAGCGCATATGATAGTGAGAGACATAACTGCTCACTACTACTCACCGATTACTCGCCACATCGCGCACATTACCGCTCCCCATGTTGGGGAGGGCCGTTCCCAGCAGCAGTGCAACGCTGGGACGACCCGTGGCAAGTAGGAGCAAGCCCCTGATCTTACCCAGATCCAAAAATCAAATAACCTTATCGAGACTCATTTGAGACTCTATCGAAGGTTAATTCGATAAGAACAGAAACTAAACTTTGATCTTAGCCAAAAGGCCGAGAAGCGATACCTGATCGTCGCCGCTGAAAATGTCCATCAGGCCACAGCGTCGTACATCACGCTGGTTCGCCAACACTCACAGCCGCCGTGCGCAATTTCCCATTCATCACTTTCACTAATCATTTCAGCCATAATATTTTAGCTCAGCTATTTGGCTATAGCCCAGTAACACCATCTGCTGTGCTGAGCGCATATGATAGTGAGAGACATAACTGCTCACTACTACTCACCGATTACTCGCCACATCGCGCACATTACCGCTCCCCATGTTGGGGAGGGCCGTTCCCAGCAGCAGTGCAACGCTGGGACGACCCGTGGCAAGCAGGAGCAAGCCCCTGATCTTACCCAGATCCAAAAATCAAATAACCTTATCGAGACTCATTTGAGACTCTATCGAAGGTTAATTCGATAAGAACAGAAACTAAACTTTGATCTTAGCCAAAAGGCCGAGAAGCGATACCTGATCGTCGCCGCTGAAAATGTCCACCAGGCCACAGCGTCGTACATCACGCTGGTTCGCCAACACTCACAGCCGCCGTGCGCAATTTCCCATTCATCACTTTCACTAATCATTTCAGCCATAATATTTTAGCTCAGCTATTTGGCTATAGCCCAGTAACACCATCTGCTGTGCTGAGCGCATATGATAGTGAGAGACATAACTGCTCACTACTACTCACCGATTACTCGCCACATCGCGCACATTACCGCTCCCCATGTTGGGGAGGGCCGTTCCCAGCAGCAGTGCAACGCTGGGACGACCCGTGGCAAGCAGGAGCAAGCCCCTGATCTTACCCAGATCCAAAAATCAAATAACCTTATCGAGACTCATTTGAGACTCTATCGAAGGTTAATTCGATAAGAACAGAAACTAAACTTTGATCTTAGCCAAAAGGCCGAGAAGCGATACCTGATCGTCGCCGCTGAAAATGTCCACCAGGCCACAGCGTCGTACATCACGCTGGTTCGCCAACACTCACAGCCGCCGTGCGCAATTTCCCATTCATCACTTTCACTAATCATTTCAGCCATAATATTTTAGCTCAGCTATTTGGCTATAGCCCAGTAACACCATCTGCTGTGCTGAGCGCATATGATAGTGAGAGACATAACTGCTCACTACTACTCACCGATTACTCGCCACATCGCGCACATTACCGCTCCCCATGTTGGGGAGGGCCGTTCCCAGCAGCAGTGCAACGCTGGGACGACCCGTGGCAAGCAGGAGCAAGCCCCTGATCTTACCCAGATCCAAAAATCAAATAACCTTATCGAGACTCATTTGAGACTCTATCGAAGGTTAATTCGATAAGAACAGAAACTAAACTTTGATCTTAGCCAAAAGGCCGAGAAGCGATACCTGATCGTCGCCGCTGAAAATGTCCACCAGGCCACAGCGTCGTACATCACGCTGGTTCGCCAACACTCACAGCCGCCGTGCGCAATTTCCCATTCATCACTTTCACTAATCATTTCAGCCATAATATTTTAGCTCAGCTATTTGGCTATAGCCCAGTAACACCATCTGCTGTGCTGAGCGCATATGATAGTGAGAGACATAACTGCTCACTACTACTCACCGATTACTCGCCACATCGCGCACATTACCGCTCCCCATGTTGGGGAGGGCCGTTCCCAGCAGCAGTGCAACGCTGGGACGACCCGTGGCAAGCAGGAGCAAGCCCCTGATCTTACCCAGATCCAAAAATCAAATAACCTTATCGAGACTCATTTGAGACTCTATCGAAGGTTAATTCGATAAGAACAGAAACTAAACTTTGATCTTAGCCAAAAGGCCGAGAAGCGATACCTGATCGTCGCCGCTGAAAATGTCCACCAGGCCACAGCGTCGTACATCACGCTGGTTCGCCAACACTCACAGCCGCCGTGCGCAATTTCCCATTCATCACTTTCACTAATCATTTCAGCCATAATATTTTAGCTCAGCTATTTGGCTATAGCCCAGTAACACCATCTGCTGTGCTGAGCGCATATGATAGTGAGAGACATAACTGCTCACTACTACTCACCGATTACTCGCCACATCGCGCACATTACCGCTCCCCATGTTGGGGAGGGCCGTTCCCAGCAGCAGTGCAACGCTGGGACGACCCGTGGCAAGCAGGAGCAAGCCCCTGATCTTACCCAGATCCAAAAATCAAATAACCTTATCGAGACTCATTTGAGACTCTATCGAAGGTTAATTCGATAAGAACAGAAACTAAACTTTGATCTTAGCCAAAAGGCCGAGAAGCGATACCTGATCGTCGCCGCTGAAAATGTCCACCAGGCCACAGCGTCGTACATCACGCTGGTTCGCCAACACTCACAGCCGCCGTGCGCAATTTCCCATTCATCACTTTCACTAATCATTTCAGCCATAATATTTTAGCTCAGCTATTTGGCTATAGCCCAGTAACACCATCTGCTGTGCTGAGCGCATATGATAGTGAGAGACATAACTGCTCACTACTACTCACCGATTACTCGCCACATCGCGCACATTACCGCTCCCCATGTTGGGGAGGGCCGTTCCCAGCAGCAGTGCAACGCTGGGACGACCCGTGGCAAGTAGGAGCAAGCCCCTGATCTTACCCAGATCCAAAAATCAAATAACCTTATCGAGACTCATTTGAGACTCTATCGAAGGTTAATTCGATAAGAACAGAAACTAAACTTTGATCTTAGCCAAAAGGCCGAGAAGCGATACCTGATCGTCGCCGCTGAAAATGTCCACCAGGCCACAGCGTCGTACATCACGCTGGTTCGCCAACACTCACAGCCGCCGTGCGCAATTTCCCATTCATCACTTTCACTAATCATTTCAGCCATAATATTTTAGCTCAGCTATTTGGCTATAGCCCAGTAACACCATCTGCTGTGCTGAGCGCATATGATAGTGAGAGACATAACTGCTCACTACTACTCACCGATTACTCGCCACATCGCGCACATTACCGCTCCCCATGTTGGGGAGGGCCGTTCCCAGCAGCAGTGCAACGCTGGGACGACCCGTGGCAAGTAGGAGCAAGCCCCTGATCTTACCCAGATCCAAAAATCAAATAACCTTATCGAGACTCATTTGAGACTCTATCGAAGGTTAATTCGATAAGAACAGAAACTAAACTTTGATCTTAGCCAAAAGGCCGAGAAGCGATACCTGATCGTCGCCGCTGAAAATGTCCATCAGGCCACAGCGTCGTACATCACGCTGGTTCGCCAACACTCACAGCCGCCGTGCGCAATTTCCCATTCATCACTTTCACTAATCATTTCAGCCATAATATTTTAGCTCAGCTATTTGGCTATAGCCCAGTAACACCATCTGCTGTGCTGAGCGCATATGATAGTGAGAGACATAACTGCTCACTACTACTCACCGATTACTCGCCACATCGCGCACATTACCGCTCCCCATGTTGGGGAGGGCCGTTCCCAGCAGCAGTGCAACGCTGGGACGACCCGTGGCAAGCAGGAGCAAGCCCCTGATCTTACCCAGATCCAAAAATCAAATAACCTTATCGAGACTCATTTGAGACTCTATCGAAGGTTAATTCGATAAGAACAGAAACTAAACTTTGATCTTAGCCAAAAGGCCGAGAAGCGATACCTGATCGTCGCCGCTGAAAATGTCCACCAGGCCACAGCGTCGTACATCACGCTGGTTCGCCAACACTCACAGCCGCCGTGCGCAATTTCCCATTCATCACTTTCACTAATCATTTCAGCCATAATATTTTAGCTCAGCTATTTGGCTATAGCCCAGTAACACCATCTGCTGTGCTGAGCGCATATGATAGTGAGAGACATAACTGCTCACTACTACTCACCGATTACTCGCCACATCGCGCACATTACCGCTCCCCATGTTGGGGAGGGCCGTTCCCAGCAGCAGTGCAACGCTGGGACGACCCGTGGCAAGTAGGAGCAAGCCCCTGATCTTACCCAGATCCAAAAATCAAATAACCTTATCGAGACTCATTTGAGACTCTATCGAAGGTTAATTCGATAAGAACAGAAACTAAACTTTGATCTTAGCCAAAAGGCCGAGAAGCGATACCTGATCGTCGCCGCTGAAAATGTCCATCAGGCCACAGCGTCGTACATCACGCTGGTTCGCCAACACTCACAGCCGCCGTGCGCAATTTCCCATTCATCACTTTCACTAATCATTTCAGCCATAATATTTTAGCTCAGCTATTTGGCTATAGCCCAGTAACACCATCTGCTGTGCTGAGCGCATATGATAGTGAGAGACATAACTGCTCACTACTACTCACCGATTACTCGCCACATCGCGCACATTACCGCTCCCCATGTTGGGGAGGGCCGTTCCCAGCAGCAGTGCAACGCTGGGACGACCCGTGGCAAGCAGGAGCAAGCCCCTGATCTTACCCAGATCCAAAAATCAAATAACCTTATCGAGACTCATTTGAGACTCTATCGAAGGTTAATTCGATAAGAACAGAAACTAAACTTTGATCTTAGCCAAAAGGCCGAGAAGCGATACCTGATCGTCGCCGCTGAAAATGTCCACCAGGCCACAGCGTCGTACATCACGCTGGTTCGCCAACACTCACAGCCGCCGTGCGCAATTTCCCATTCATCACTTTCACTAATCATTTCAGCCATAATATTTTAGCTCAGCTATTTGGCTATAGCCCAGTAACACCATCTGCTGTGCTGAGCGCATATGATAGTGAGAGACATAACTGCTCACTACTACTCACCGATTACTCGCCACATCGCGCACATTACCGCTCCCCATGTTGGGGAGGGCCGTTCCCAGCAGCAGTGCAACGCTGGGACGACCCGTGGCAAGCAGGAGCAAGCCCCTGATCTTACCCAGATCCAAAAATCAAATAACCTTATCGAGACTCATTTGAGACTCTATCGAAGGTTAATTCGATAAGAACAGAAACTAAACTTTGATCTTAGCCAAAAGGCCGAGAAGCGATACCTGATCGTCGCCGCTGAAAATGTCCACCAGGCCACAGCGTCGTACATCACGCTGGTTCGCCAACACTCACAGCCGCCGTGCGCAATTTCCCATTCATCACTTTCACTAATCATTTCAGCCATAATATTTTAGCTCAGCTATTTGGCTATAGCCCAGTAACACCATCTGCTGTGCTGAGCGCATATGATAGTGAGAGACATAACTGCTCACTACTACTCACCGATTACTCGCCACATCGCGCACATTACCGCTCCCCATGTTGGGGAGGGCCGTTCCCAGCAGCAGTGCAACGCTGGGACGACCCGTGGCAAGCAGGAGCAAGCCCCTGATCTTACCCAGATCCAAAAATCAAATAACCTTATCGAGACTCATTTGAGACTCTATCGAAGGTTAATTCGATAAGAACAGAAACTAAACTTTGATCTTAGCCAAAAGGCCGAGAAGCGATACCTGATCGTCGCCGCTGAAAATGTCCACCAGGCCACAGCGTCGTACATCACGCTGGTTCGCCAACACTCACAGCCGCCGTGCGCAATTTCCCATTCATCACTTTCACTAATCATTTCAGCCATAATATTTTAGCTCAGCTATTTGGCTATAGCCCAGTAACACCATCTGCTGTGCTGAGCGCATATGATAGTGAGAGACATAACTGCTCACTACTACTCACCGATTACTCGCCACATCGCGCACATTACCGCTCCCCATGTTGGGGAGGGCCGTTCCCAGCAGCAGTGCAACGCTGGGACGACCCGTGGCAAGTAGGAGCAAGCCCCTGATCTTACCCAGATCCAAAAATCAAATAACCTTATCGAGACTCATTTGAGACTCTATCGAAGGTTAATTCGATAAGAACAGAAACTAAACTTTGATCTTAGCCAAAAGGCCGAGAAGCGATACCTGATCGTCGCCGCTGAAAATGTCCACCAGGCCACAGCGTCGTACATCACGCTGGTTCGCCAACACTCACAGCCGCCGTGCGCAATTTCCCATTCATCACTTTCACTAATCATTTCAGCCATAATATTTTAGCTCAGCTATTTGGCTATAGCCCAGTAACACCATCTGCTGTGCTGAGCGCATATGATAGTGAGAGACATAACTGCTCACTACTACTCACCGATTACTCGCCACATCGCGCACATTACCGCTCCCCATGTTGGGGAGGGCCGTTCCCAGCAGCAGTGCAACGCTGGGACGACCCGTGGCAAGTAGGAGCAAGCCCCTGATCTTACCCAGATCCAAAAATCAAATAACCTTATCGAGACTCATTTGAGACTCTATCGAAGGTTAATTCGATAAGAACAGAAACTAAACTTTGATCTTAGCCAAAAGGCCGAGAAGCGATACCTGATCGTCGCCGCTGAAAATGTCCATCAGGCCACAGCGTCGTACATCACGCTGGTTCGCCAACACTCACAGCCGCCGTGCGCAATTTCCCATTCATCACTTTCACTAATCATTTCAGCCATAATATTTTAGCTCAGCTATTTGGCTATAGCCCAGTAACACCATCTGCTGTGCTGAGCGCATATGATAGTGAGAGACATAACTGCTCACTACTACTCACCGATTACTCGCCACATCGCGCACATTACCGCTCCCCATGTTGGGGAGGGCCGTTCCCAGCAGCAGTGCAACGCTGGGACGACCCGTGGCAAGCAGGAGCAAGCCCCTGATCTTACCCAGATCCAAAAATCAAATAACCTTATCGAGACTCATTTGAGACTCTATCGAAGGTTAATTCGATAAGAACAGAAACTAAACTTTGATCTTAGCCAAAAGGCCGAGAAGCGATACCTGATCGTCGCCGCTGAAAATGTCCACCAGGCCACAGCGTCGTACATCACGCTGGTTCGCCAACACTCACAGCCGCCGTGCGCAATTTCCCATTCATCACTTTCACTAATCATTTCAGCCATAATATTTTAGCTCAGCTATTTGGCTATAGCCCAGTAACACCATCTGCTGTGCTGAGCGCATATGATAGTGAGAGACATAACTGCTCACTACTACTCACCGATTACTCGCCACATCGCGCACATTACCGCTCCCCATGTTGGGGAGGGCCGTTCCCAGCAGCAGTGCAACGCTGGGACGACCCGTGGCAAGCAGGAGCAAGCCCCTGATCTTACCCAGATCCAAAAATCAAATAACCTTATCGAGACTCATTTGAGACTCTATCGAAGGTTAATTCGATAAGAACAGAAACTAAACTTTGATCTTAGCCAAAAGGCCGAGAAGCGATACCTGATCGTCGCCGCTGAAAATGTCCACCAGGCCACAGCGTCGTACATCACGCTGGTTCGCCAACACTCACAGCCGCCGTGCGCAATTTCCCATTCATCACTTTCACTAATCATTTCAGCCATAATATTTTAGCTCAGCTATTTGGCTATAGCCCAGTAACACCATCTGCTGTGCTGAGCGCATATGATAGTGAGAGACATAACTGCTCACTACTACTCACCGATTACTCGCCACATCGCGCACATTACCGCTCCCCATGTTGGGGAGGGCCGTTCCCAGCAGCAGTGCAACGCTGGGACGACCCGTGGCAAGCAGGAGCAAGCCCCTGATCTTACCCAGATCCAAAAATCAAATAACCTTATCGAGACTCATTTGAGACTCTATCGAAGGTTAATTCGATAAGAACAGAAACTAAACTTTGATCTTAGCCAAAAGGCCGAGAAGCGATACCTGATCGTCGCCGCTGAAAATGTCCACCAGGCCACAGCGTCGTACATCACGCTGGTTCGCCAACACTCACAGCCGCCGTGCGCAATTTCCCATTCATCACTTTCACTAATCATTTCAGCCATAATATTTTAGCTCAGCTATTTGGCTATAGCCCAGTAACACCATCTGCTGTGCTGAGCGCATATGATAGTGAGAGACATAACTGCTCACTACTACTCACCGATTACTCGCCACATCGCGCACATTACCGCTCCCCATGTTGGGGAGGGCCGTTCCCAGCAGCAGTGCAACGCTGGGACGACCCGTGGCAAGCAGGAGCAAGCCCCTGATCTTACCCAGATCCAAAAATCAAATAACCTTATCGAGACTCATTTGAGACTCTATCGAAGGTTAATTCGATAAGAACAGAAACTAAACTTTGATCTTAGCCAAAAGGCCGAGAAGCGATACCTGATCGTCGCCGCTGAAAATGTCCACCAGGCCACAGCGTCGTACATCACGCTGGTTCGCCAACACTCACAGCCGCCGTGCGCAATTTCCCATTCATCACTTTCACTAATCATTTCAGCCATAATATTTTAGCTCAGCTATTTGGCTATAGCCCAGTAACACCATCTGCTGTGCTGAGCGCATATGATAGTGAGAGACATAACTGCTCACTACTACTCACCGATTACTCGCCACATCGCGCACATTACCGCTCCCCATGTTGGGGAGGGCCGTTCCCAGCAGCAGTGCAACGCTGGGACGACCCGTGGCAAGTAGGAGCAAGCCCCTGATCTTACCCAGATCCAAAAATCAAATAACCTTATCGAGACTCATTTGAGACTCTATCGAAGGTTAATTCGATAAGAACAGAAACTAAACTTTGATCTTAGCCAAAAGGCCGAGAAGCGATACCTGATCGTCGCCGCTGAAAATGTCCACCAGGCCACAGCGTCGTACATCACGCTGGTTCGCCAACACTCACAGCCGCCGTGCGCAATTTCCCATTCATCACTTTCACTAATCATTTCAGCCATAATATTTTAGCTCAGCTATTTGGCTATAGCCCAGTAACACCATCTGCTGTGCTGAGCGCATATGATAGTGAGAGACATAACTGCTCACTACTACTCACCGATTACTCGCCACATCGCGCACATTACCGCTCCCCATGTTGGGGAGGGCCGTTCCCAGCAGCAGTGCAACGCTGGGACGACCCGTGGCAAGCAGGAGCAAGCCCCTGATCTTACCCAGATCCAAAAATCAAATAACCTTATCGAGACTCATTTGAGACTCTATCGAAGGTTAATTCGATAAGAACAGAAACTAAACTTTGATCTTAGCCAAAAGGCCGAGAAGCGATACCTGATCGTCGCCGCTGAAAATGTCCACCAGGCCACAGCGTCGTACATCACGCTGGTTCGCCAACACTCACAGCCGCCGTGCGCAATTTCCCATTCATCACTTTCACTAATCATTTCAGCCATAATATTTTAGCTCAGCTATTTGGCTATAGCCCAGTAACACCATCTGCTGTGCTGAGCGCATATGATAGTGAGAGACATAACTGCTCACTACTACTCACCGATTACTCGCCACATCGCGCACATTACCGCTCCCCATGTTGGGGAGGGCCGTTCCCAGCAGCAGTGCAACGCTGGGACGACCCGTGGCAAGCAGGAGCAAGCCCCTGATCTTACCCAGATCCAAAAATCAAATAACCTTATCGAGACTCATTTGAGACTCTATCGAAGGTTAATTCGATAAGAACAGAAACTAAACTTTGATCTTAGCCAAAAGGCCGAGAAGCGATACCTGATCGTCGCCGCTGAAAATGTCCACCAGGCCACAGCGTCGTACATCACGCTGGTTCGCCAACACTCACAGCCGCCGTGCGCAATTTCCCATTCATCACTTTCACTAATCATTTCAGCCATAATATTTTAGCTCAGCTATTTGGCTATAGCCCAGTAACACCATCTGCTGTGCTGAGCGCATATGATAGTGAGAGACATAACTGCTCACTACTACTCACCGATTACTCGCCACATCGCGCACATTACCGCTCCCCATGTTGGGGAGGGCCGTTCCCAGCAGCAGTGCAACGCTGGGACGACCCGTGGCAAGCAGGAGCAAGCCCCTGATCTTACCCAGATCCAAAAATCAAATAACCTTATCGAGACTCATTTGAGACTCTATCGAAGGTTAATTCGATAAGAACAGAAACTAAACTTTGATCTTAGCCAAAAGGCCGAGAAGCGATACCTGATCGTCGCCGCTGAAAATGTCCACCAGGCCACAGCGTCGTACATCACGCTGGTTCGCCAACACTCACAGCCGCCGTGCGCAATTTCCCATTCATCACTTTCACTAATCATTTCAGCCATAATATTTTAGCTCAGCTATTTGGCTATAGCCCAGTAACACCATCTGCTGTGCTGAGCGCATATGATAGTGAGAGACATAACTGCTCACTACTACTCACCGATTACTCGCCACATCGCGCACATTACCGCTCCCCATGTTGGGGAGGGCCGTTCCCAGCAGCAGTGCAACGCTGGGACGACCCGTGGCAAGCAGGAGCAAGCCCCTGATCTTACCCAGATCCAAAAATCAAATAACCTTATCGAGACTCATTTGAGACTCTATCGAAGGTTAATTCGATAAGAACAGAAACTAAACTTTGATCTTAGCCAAAAGGCCGAGAAGCGATACCTGATCGTCGCCGCTGAAAATGTCCACCAGGCCACAGCGTCGTACATCACGCTGGTTCGCCAACACTCACAGCCGCCGTGCGCAATTTCCCATTCATCACTTTCACTAATCATTTCAGCCATAATATTTTAGCTCAGCTATTTGGCTATAGCCCAGTAACACCATCTGCTGTGCTGAGCGCATATGATAGTGAGAGACATAACTGCTCACTACTACTCACCGATTACTCGCCACATCGCGCACATTACCGCTCCCCATGTTGGGGAGGGCCGTTCCCAGCAGCAGTGCAACGCTGGGACGACCCGTGGCAAGTAGGAGCAAGCCCCTGATCTTACCCAGATCCAAAAATCAAATAACCTTATCGAGACTCATTTGAGACTCTATCGAAGGTTAATTCGATAAGAACAGAAACTAAACTTTGATCTTAGCCAAAAGGCCGAGAAGCGATACCTGATCGTCGCCGCTGAAAATGTCCATCAGGCCACAGCGTCGTACATCACGCTGGTTCGCCAACACTCACAGCCGCCGTGCGCAATTTCCCATTCATCACTTTCACTAATCATTTCAGCCATAATATTTTAGCTCAGCTATTTGGCTATAGCCCAGTAACACCATCTGCTGTGCTGAGCGCATATGATAGTGAGAGACATAACTGCTCACTACTACTCACCGATTACTCGCCACATCGCGCACATTACCGCTCCCCATGTTGGGGAGGGCCGTTCCCAGCAGCAGTGCAACGCTGGGACGACCCGTGGCAAGCAGGAGCAAGCCCCTGATCTTACCCAGATCCAAAAATCAAATAACCTTATCGAGACTCATTTGAGACTCTATCGAAGGTTAATTCGATAAGAACAGAAACTAAACTTTGATCTTAGCCAAAAGGCCGAGAAGCGATACCTGATCGTCGCCGCTGAAAATGTCCACCAGGCCACAGCGTCGTACATCACGCTGGTTCGCCAACACTCACAGCCGCCGTGCGCAATTTCCCATTCATCACTTTCACTAATCATTTCAGCCATAATATTTTAGCTCAGCTATTTGGCTATAGCCCAGTAACACCATCTGCTGTGCTGAGCGCATATGATAGTGAGAGACATAACTGCTCACTACTACTCACCGATTACTCGCCACATCGCGCACATTACCGCTCCCCATGTTGGGGAGGGCCGTTCCCAGCAGCAGTGCAACGCTGGGACGACCCGTGGCAAGCAGGAGCAAGCCCCTGATCTTACCCAGATCCAAAAATCAAATAACCTTATCGAGACTCATTTGAGACTCTATCGAAGGTTAATTCGATAAGAACAGAAACTAAACTTTGATCTTAGCCAAAAGGCCGAGAAGCGATACCTGATCGTCGCCGCTGAAAATGTCCACCAGGCCACAGCGTCGTACATCACGCTGGTTCGCCAACACTCACAGCCGCCGTGCGCAATTTCCCATTCATCACTTTCACTAATCATTTCAGCCATAATATTTTAGCTCAGCTATTTGGCTATAGCCCAGTAACACCATCTGCTGTGCTGAGCGCATATGATAGTGAGAGACATAACTGCTCACTACTACTCACCGATTACTCGCCACATCGCGCACATTACCGCTCCCCATGTTGGGGAGGGCCGTTCCCAGCAGCAGTGCAACGCTGGGACGACCCGTGGCAAGCAGGAGCAAGCCCCTGATCTTACCCAGATCCAAAAATCAAATAACCTTATCGAGACTCATTTGAGACTCTATCGAAGGTTAATTCGATAAGAACAGAAACTAAACTTTGATCTTAGCCAAAAGGCCGAGAAGCGATACCTGATCGTCGCCGCTGAAAATGTCCACCAGGCCACAGCGTCGTACATCACGCTGGTTCGCCAACACTCACAGCCGCCGTGCGCAATTTCCCATTCATCACTTTCACTAATCATTTCAGCCATAATATTTTAGCTCAGCTATTTGGCTATAGCCCAGTAACACCATCTGCTGTGCTGAGCGCATATGATAGTGAGAGACATAACTGCTCACTACTACTCACCGATTACTCGCCACATCGCGCACATTACCGCTCCCCATGTTGGGGAGGGCCGTTCCCAGCAGCAGTGCAACGCTGGGACGACCCGTGGCAAGTAGGAGCAAGCCCCTGATCTTACCCAGATCCAAAAATCAAATAACCTTATCGAGACTCATTTGAGACTCTATCGAAGGTTAATTCGATAAGAACAGAAACTAAACTTTGATCTTAGCCAAAAGGCCGAGAAGCGATACCTGATCGTCGCCGCTGAAAATGTCCACCAGGCCACAGCGTCGTACATCACGCTGGTTCGCCAACACTCACAGCCGCCGTGCGCAATTTCCCATTCATCACTTTCACTAATCATTTCAGCCATAATATTTTAGCTCAGCTATTTGGCTATAGCCCAGTAACACCATCTGCTGTGCTGAGCGCATATGATAGTGAGAGACATAACTGCTCACTACTACTCACCGATTACTCGCCACATCGCGCACATTACCGCTCCCCATGTTGGGGAGGGCCGTTCCCAGCAGCAGTGCAACGCTGGGACGACCCGTGGCAAGTAGGAGCAAGCCCCTGATCTTACCCAGATCCAAAAATCAAATAACCTTATCGAGACTCATTTGAGACTCTATCGAAGGTTAATTCGATAAGAACAGAAACTAAACTTTGATCTTAGCCAAAAGGCCGAGAAGCGATACCTGATCGTCGCCGCTGAAAATGTCCACCAGGCCACAGCGTCGTACATCACGCTGGTTCGCCAACACTCACAGCCGCCGTGCGCAATTTCCCATTCATCACTTTCACTAATCATTTCAGCCATAATATTTTAGCTCAGCTATTTGGCTATAGCCCAGTAACACCATCTGCTGTGCTGAGCGCATATGATAGTGAGAGACATAACTGCTCACTACTACTCACCGATTACTCGCCACATCGCGCACATTACCGCTCCCCATGTTGGGGAGGGCCGTTCCCAGCAGCAGTGCAACGCTGGGACGACCCGTGGCAAGCAGGAGCAAGCCCCTGATCTTACCCAGATCCAAAAATCAAATAACCTTATCGAGACTCATTTGAGACTCTATCGAAGGTTAATTCGATAAGAACAGAAACTAAACTTTGATCTTAGCCAAAAGGCCGAGAAGCGATACCTGATCGTCGCCGCTGAAAATGTCCACCAGGCCACAGCGTCGTACATCACGCTGGTTCGCCAACACTCACAGCCGCCGTGCGCAATTTCCCATTCATCACTTTCACTAATCATTTCAGCCATAATATTTTAGCTCAGCTATTTGGCTATAGCCCAGTAACACCATCTGCTGTGCTGAGCGCATATGATAGTGAGAGACATAACTGCTCACTACTACTCACCGATTACTCGCCACATCGCGCACATTACCGCTCCCCATGTTGGGGAGGGCCGTTCCCAGCAGCAGTGCAACGCTGGGACGACCCGTGGCAAGCAGGAGCAAGCCCCTGATCTTACCCAGATCCAAAAATCAAATAACCTTATCGAGACTCATTTGAGACTCTATCGAAGGTTAATTCGATAAGAACAGAAACTAAACTTTGATCTTAGCCAAAAGGCCGAGAAGCGATACCTGATCGTCGCCGCTGAAAATGTCCACCAGGCCACAGCGTCGTACATCACGCTGGTTCGCCAACACTCACAGCCGCCGTGCGCAATTTCCCATTCATCACTTTCACTAATCATTTCAGCCATAATATTTTAGCTCAGCTATTTGGCTATAGCCCAGTAACACCATCTGCTGTGCTGAGCGCATATGATAGTGAGAGACATAACTGCTCACTACTACTCACCGATTACTCGCCACATCGCGCACATTACCGCTCCCCATGTTGGGGAGGGCCGTTCCCAGCAGCAGTGCAACGCTGGGACGACCCGTGGCAAGCAGGAGCAAGCCCCTGATCTTACCCAGATCCAAAAATCAAATAACCTTATCGAGACTCATTTGAGACTCTATCGAAGGTTAATTCGATAAGAACAGAAACTAAACTTTGATCTTAGCCAAAAGGCCGAGAAGCGATACCTGATCGTCGCCGCTGAAAATGTCCACCAGGCCACAGCGTCGTACATCACGCTGGTTCGCCAACACTCACAGCCGCCGTGCGCAATTTCCCATTCATCACTTTCACTAATCATTTCAGCCATAATATTTTAGCTCAGCTATTTGGCTATAGCCCAGTAACACCATCTGCTGTGCTGAGCGCATATGATAGTGAGAGACATAACTGCTCACTACTACTCACCGATTACTCGCCACATCGCGCACATTACCGCTCCCCATGTTGGGGAGGGCCGTTCCCAGCAGCAGTGCAACGCTGGGACGACCCGTGGCAAGCAGGAGCAAGCCCCTGATCTTACCCAGATCCAAAAATCAAATAACCTTATCGAGACTCATTTGAGACTCTATCGAAGGTTAATTCGATAAGAACAGAAACTAAACTTTGATCTTAGCCAAAAGGCCGAGAAGCGATACCTGATCGTCGCCGCTGAAAATGTCCACCAGGCCACAGCGTCGTACATCACGCTGGTTCGCCAACACTCACAGCCGCCGTGCGCAATTTCCCATTCATCACTTTCACTAATCATTTCAGCCATAATATTTTAGCTCAGCTATTTGGCTATAGCCCAGTAACACCATCTGCTGTGCTGAGCGCATATGATAGTGAGAGACATAACTGCTCACTACTACTCACCGATTACTCGCCACATCGCGCACATTACCGCTCCCCATGTTGGGGAGGGCCGTTCCCAGCAGCAGTGCAACGCTGGGACGACCCGTGGCAAGTAGGAGCAAGCCCCTGATCTTACCCAGATCCAAAAATCAAATAACCTTATCGAGACTCATTTGAGACTCTATCGAAGGTTAATTCGATAAGAACAGAAACTAAACTTTGATCTTAGCCAAAAGGCCGAGAAGCGATACCTGATCGTCGCCGCTGAAAATGTCCACCAGGCCACAGCGTCGTACATCACGCTGGTTCGCCAACACTCACAGCCGCCGTGCGCAATTTCCCATTCATCACTTTCACTAATCATTTCAGCCATAATATTTTAGCTCAGCTATTTGGCTATAGCCCAGTAACACCATCTGCTGTGCTGAGCGCATATGATAGTGAGAGACATAACTGCTCACTACTACTCACCGATTACTCGCCACATCGCGCACATTACCGCTCCCCATGTTGGGGAGGGCCGTTCCCAGCAGCAGTGCAACGCTGGGACGACCCGTGGCAAGCAGGAGCAAGCCCCTGATCTTACCCAGATCCAAAAATCAAATAACCTTATCGAGACTCATTTGAGACTCTATCGAAGGTTAATTCGATAAGAACAGAAACTAAACTTTGATCTTAGCCAAAAGGCCGAGAAGCGATACCTGATCGTCGCCGCTGAAAATGTCCACCAGGCCACAGC
>OZ038428.1:2620924-2795924 GCA_964036235.1 Heterorhabditis bacteriophora | reverse complement strand
GTGCAACGAATTTATTATTAAAATTATTTTATGAGCTGTGTTCTCTGACAGGTTCCAATTGAACCTACTGTCGAAGGCAGTGACGGGACTTCTATACGCTTCTCACAGTGTAATAATCATCGCTCAAGGTTTGAGTAAAAGGATTGATTGATGATAGTTTTAGGATTTTTTAATTTCTACTTTTTAATGTTGAAGTTGTTAGATGTTCATATAATTTATATACAATAGAATGGCCAAATATTTTGTGAGATAGATTTTGCTAATTCAGTGTTGTTGAACTTGACTTTAGAGCATTATATTATGTCTGCATTGTTTAATCATAAAGGGTTAAATTTTTAAATACATTCAACAATTCAACTGCGTAAGCATAAAAGATGGCATATTCAAAGTTTTAAATCATATATAATGTTGTATCCATTGAGCGACAGCAAGCCTAATTGTTTTATACACTGTATTTTATTGGTGTAACACCTTCAACGCCTTTCTTTCAATTCGACGTGTTTTTCTTCGCTCCAGCCCATGATTTCGAGCCGCTATTTTTTCTTTTTAAAATAGGTCCTTTCGCAAGTCGTAGAAAAGTTTTATATTTATAAATTCTATTCGGTTGCTGCATACAAGATTATTCATGATCTCAGGACTCCAAGAATGGGTAAATTTTAATGGCTATATGTTAATGGTTTATATTTAATTAGATTTCATCTCTCTTAATATGATTAGATACTCTCTCAAATAGCTGTCCTTTGCGTGATTATTTTTCAGACTACTTATTTTGATCGTGCAAAATCACAGAACAGGTTTATCTTTATATATAATTTCGTTATCATTTGAACTTATAAGTTGTAATAATTATTAAACCATATTAAAATGTTTGAATTAAGTATATTCACTGTTATCTAGTATTCAGTTTAGTTTATCGCAGAATGTATCCTCTAGTGCTTCTTGTTCTTCCACTTGGAGCCCTAGCCTTTCCTCAGATCATACCTCAAATAGGAACAACACAAAGTACGGCAGTTCAGGGAAAGTTACTCTGCAATGGGAAACCATATGAAAAAGCCAGACTCAAACTTTATGAAGTTGATCCAAGTAGGTGCTGATACAGTAAAGTTAGTATCCATATCTAGCTCCTTCATTTCTTAATTTATCGTTTGCTCTATTTCTATTTTTTCACAACTTTAAAATTTTAATTCGAAATAAATATTACAGATAATTATTACATTTGTGACTTCATGGTAAACAATTTGCAATTTATAGCATGCATAAATATTTACTATCACTTATTCTATGTTGTGAGTTTAGGCTTAATTGTATTCTTACATAAAAATTTACATGTGCTTTTAGTCAAAGATACTTTGATGGATGAGCGTTTGTCCGATAAAGACGGGTTCTTCAAACTTTCGGGTAATGACAAGGAGTGGTCACGCATCGACCCTAAACTCAACATCTACCATAATTGCGAAGATGAGGCTGTGGTAGGCTATAATAATAATATTAATAATAATATTAATAATAATAATAATAATAATAATAATAATAATAATAATAATACATAAATCTGGCTTTTCCGTAATTGGATGCACTATTCAAAAATTATATGCGTACAAAAGATCTTATGTAGATCAAGTTAAGAATTTCAGGAGTGTTGGAGAAAAGTGGAGATTAGAATTCCTGATGATTTCGTAAGCGATGGAGCTGAGCCGTCCAAAACGTTCGATATCGGAATCCTCAATTTAAATGCCAAATTGCCAGGAGAAACGAGGGACTGCCTTAATTGAAAACTCAAATATAATCACATAAAGTACTTAATCACTTAATCGTTTCTTTTAACAAAGACAGTAATAATACCTATTACGTAATTTTGTTGTACAGTTGGTGTGTGGTTAATAAACAACTATGAACAAATTCGTTTTACGTGGGAAGGGTTGTTTTCCTTCAAATCTTTGTGATTATATACCACTTAAAAGACTTATCCTCTTATTGTGGTGATGAATAAAATAACCGTAATAATAAGGAATTCAAAGTATATTATAGAAGATTTATGTAGTAACTTATTTTTAAGTTTAGCTGCATAAAAAGAATCTTTGTAAGGCTTGTAATGTTATTTCATATTCATTATTTAGGAAAATGATTCACATGTAGAAAAAAAGAGGTCACGTAATAAGTTTAAGGAAGAAATTCATATGTAAAACTAGTATAAAAACATCAGTATAAATAGAATAACAACAATTGCAAAGGGAATTAAAGTTATGTTTGAATGAGAACAGAACTTAGTCTAATCGGCTGAGGATCTTTAGCAAATCTAGTATTACCATGAAAAATGAAGCCAGCAGTTAAATGTTAATATTTACATTACTTTATTTTATCTCTCCAAATCAACTATACATTTTGATCAGATTAAGGAAGAATGCATAAAGACATTGACGAACCATATTTGTCAAACTATTACTGTGACTATTCTAATCAGATAATTTTTGATCTACCTTCAAACATTCTACCAAACAAATAGTAAAAAATAAACAACAAATTTGATTTTAATGGTTAAAAAATATCTCGATAAGTCATAATTAAAACGAGGAATTATCCATAATATCCACCATATGGTGACAGTAAACCATAGGAGCTGCCGTAGCCATAACCGCCGTAGCCATAAGGGTAATTCATCCCGTAGGGATACCCTCCCAAACCTAGACCTCCATAGGGGTAGCCATAAACGTATTGCCTCTTCACTCGTGCATTACTAAAAACTACGATTTTAACCCGATTTGTGTAAAACTCGAATAAAACAATATACTAGAGCTTATTGCGAAATTTGATTAATTCTTTACGATATAAATATGGATAGGAGGAACCTGAAAAAAAAATTGAATTTTGAATACGAATATTTCATTGGTTTTTATGGTACTTTCTTCAGATGAAGATCTCAACTTACGGACGAACCTTATATGACCAGTTAAGTAGCATAAAGCTAAAGAAAGGTTAACCAGAAGGATGATGGCCAGAAGTTTCATTGTTTAGAATTTACTGGATTCTTGGCAGATGATTATTTATATGTTTGGCAGTGTGCAAAAACAGGTAGGCGAGGAAACCAGTCGTGAGGTTGCGAGAGAACAATTATTCCAAAAGGTATGGCATCAGAAATGATAAAAAAACAGCAATCAGGTAGGTAAGAAACTCTGGAAAGCAAAGTATCTAATCAGTCACATGGTAAATATTCACATTTGTTTGATTAAGTGACTTTTATAACCAAGATAAACAAAGCTTTCCTTTTAAAAAGAAATTAAAGTACAAGGAAATAATTTGTTTAACGCATTATCTCCAGAAATACCTACATTATTATAGGCTAAAATAATGTTCGTAGAACAGATTTTTGGCTGATTTTAGGGAAATTATGAACTCAACTTTCAATTCACTGTATCTTTCGCTAGGATACTAGGCAATGTAAGAGCAAATAATTATCCCAATTCCAACAGCTGTTCTATGCATATCTAATGTTCTCTTGCATTTGTCCCTCCGACTTCTTCCTATAGTTTCTCCTTGTAACCTTCCACCCTCTTTATCTTTTATTTTTCTTAATTTCCTCCATAATTACTATTGTTGTTTAAATATAGCAATGCAAACAGTGTTATCAGAAGTATTTCCACTAAGTAGTTTAAGTTAAATTTAGTGAATGCTTCTACAAATCACCCTACATCTGTACTGTCTGTTTTACTTATCTCATGAAGCATCGAAGCCAATTATGAGGGAACAAAAAAAAACTTACCTGCCGCCACCAAAAGAGGTACTACTTTATCTTATTTAATATTAATAAAATAAGTGGTGATTATAGTTCTATTTTAAAGTTTTCACCAAGATTTTGCTCGCTAACATTGGGTTAGGGGAACTCTAGTTCTCCTTACGCAGCAGAATTCAAGTTGTTGGTGGTGATCGACGATAATATTACGGACATTTATAGAACATATGTCCTTACAACTGTATGTTATCTAGTTTATAATGAGTTTCTTAATTGAGTCTATGTTGTTACTATTGAAAAGTACTTGGCTATTCACTTGGATTGTTTCGGAACATGTATTTCTTCCATATATAGATAAATCGAAGTGATATTAATATAAAATTCTCTCTTTTAATTATTTGTACTTAATATAAGGCAATATTAGCTGCAGATACTTACAAAGACATTAATAAGAAAAAGAATCACTCAAACAGATTAACGTCCATTCTATTTTAGTTAAGAGTTTAAACTTCTTGTATGCTTGTATCGGATTTAAATAAAAAACCACATATAAACTTCTAATTCAAATAGTTAAAAGTGCTATCGCAAATCAAATCGGCTATAATCCACTTATTAGGTTTTGCGTAGCGTTAAAAGCCTGAATAATTCATATTTTTTATAGAATATCCCATAATCACTTACATTGTTTATTGATTGTTATCCAGTTCAACCATATAATAATTTCCTAACTATATTGATAATTCAGAAAACCCTCTTTAAAAGTTACCATTCATTTCATTTGTCTTTAAATAATATTATTAATCATGCCCGGTACTTTCTCCCATACTCAACATTCCATACCGTGTTGATATTTTTTTCAGCCTTACATTGCAAACAAAATTATCTTCCTAAAAATGTGGGTGATACTTGATAAATTTAAATGCACCGTAGTTTAGTAGGATGCACTATGGTATTTTCAGTCCCCAATTCCAAATTATTTGTTTCAGCACCTTGTGGAGCACAGAAGTTGTGTAAGTGGACCAGGCTACTCAAATGAATCAAATTTTGACTGTCATGGAGCATGGTTTGTGCCTTCTAATGGATAGTAAGTTAACAGGGAATTATTAATAATTGGGTAATTAACTATAGTAGGTTTTGTACATAAACAGACTATAAAATTATATTTTCAATTTTCAACCTTGTAATCGACATTCTCACTGCTATTCATTTCGTGAACCGACCGACTGGTGCATACTTTTAAAGGAGTATAAGTGGACGTGAGTTATGAAAAGGACACTTCGAGTTTAAAGGAATTGGGCGTAAATAATATAGTTCATGGGTACAGTACAGAATAAGAATACTTACAAAATGCAGCAATTCAGAATAATCAATGATTATATGGCTAGTGATTGTTTTATTTCAGCAACTGGGGATGTCATTGTGACTACAAATTAAGCAGTTGTGTAATTGAGCGATTCCATCACAGATCCAATCAGCTCCAGTGGGCCTATTGCACTCCCAAAAACGAGTACTACTGTGCCAGTAGGCTCGTTGATTTCCAAGTTCAGTGACGTTGTTAGTAATAATATTGCTATGCGTTATGTAAGTACTTTTATAACAGAAATTTGGAAGAAGCCATGGTTTTTACGAATACTCACTAAGACTGCCAATATTTCACCATATATCATGCAAAAAATGCCATTTTTTAAACTGCTTTAACTGGTGAAATGAGATAAAAGCTTTAAGAGCACAGTATACTTTCGTTTATGAACTTTAATTATGTAAATTTAGCACAACACAAATAAGTCGGCGTTGTTAGTGATGGCATACATACAGATCCAAGTGGACAGCTGAAATAAATAATTTTTTTCATAAACTATTATTTCTTCGCTAATTTTCGTAATTTATTTTTAATAAAACATAATTATTTATCCCTTGTAGTAAGATTTTTCATTGTAAAGATTTCAAATGTTACCACCATACACGTATTCATTTAAAACCGACCTCATATCAAAACACGTTTTTACTTCGTTGTTCCTATCATTCCGAGCGGAAAAAGAAGAAAATAGGCATTGAGGAATTGGACTATTGGGATGCAATGTCGTGGTTTCAGACAGCTCTGAATTGTGATTTAGTTACCTATATTTAAGAATACATGCTTGTCAATATTTTATTTGTTAACTATATTTCACCTTTGAAAGTTTTTGCTCGATTTAAAGTTGCTTTTGGGCTTTTGCTTGAGATGATTAGTTCGGGAAATACATGCAAATTAACGGGACAGCAATACAAACTATTAAGCGAGGTATCCTGGCACACGTATCCTGCCTAAACAAAAGTCTTGACATAAAAAAGAGTATTATTAAGAAGGTTAATTACGTGAGTATTACCTTCGGACAAGGAGCTCCTGCTTCTGGACACCTCAGAAAAACTCCGTCAATTTTCAAGGAAAGAGATCCATCGGAACAACGTGGTACTCTAAATGATATAAAATAGGATTACAAAATAATTTAATGAAGTCTTTAAGAGCAACTTTTACTTTCTTTAATAACTAATAATTATCATACCTAGTTGTAGCTGTCCTCTTCCACGTGTTTAAATTTCTAGTTGTGGTAGAGAATGGTGGAAATGTCGAAGTCAGAGGTGATGGCGCTATGGTAAAGTCTTCAATCATACAGCAGAGGTATTCATCTGCTTCCTCCGTGCTTCCCTCACACACAAATCCAGTGGGACAGAATGGAGATGAAGGGGAACATCGCATGCCATTACTACAAGATAATAAATGTGTCTAGTCTTGTATAAAAAAATCAATTATATCTTCTTTCTATGGATTATAAATAGACTCTTTTGGGTTGTATATTAATTACTAATTTATATTTATTTGATTTTCAATTTGAATGCAACTGAATAAATTGGACGAAGGATAACAATTACCTTATTGTGCTTCTTGGACACTTCAGTCCTGTCTCGCTCACAGGACAACACCATCTTTGTCCGCTGATATCCTCACATCGTTCATTTCTTCTACATCCTGCTGCACATACTGCACGTGCCGTTACTCCTATGGAACACTGGGCATATGAACAACACACACGGGCACCCGATGGTGACAGAGAACATTCAAAGCTAAATGTTCCTTTGTATAATAAATAACAAACAGATATTTTAAATATAATAGACCAATTTAATTGAATGTGCCAATGAACAATACTGATCTATACAGAAATAGCCTCAATAATATTTTAGCAATTTGGCTTATTTAAGACAACTTTGAGTGCATGACTTCTCACCCATCGCTGCATGTTCGTTTCGAACAGTCTCTGGCTAACAGCCCGTCCATCTCCACTAAACTGTCTGAACCACACAGCTGATCAAATGAATGACAGCAAACGCTAACAATGGAGTTTCGAAAAGGAACGCAGATTCTGATACCACGTATTTATTTTGCAATGCTGTATCAAATACAAGTTTACTTTTTATTGGAAAATTAGTTATTAGCTTGCTAAAGTGGCGCTCAGAATTACTAGTAACAAATTGCATCGAGGGCACATAAGTGCACTAAGTGAACTAGCGATTGTAACTCGCTTCTGAATGACCTACTTTGTATTCTAATTAAAGATTCGGTTTCAGCACCAAATTGCGGTTCCTCCCTGTATTATTTCCTTAGTTCGATTCAAAGTTGACTTTTGATTAGAAAGAGAATATCTCAGATTCGCCGAATCATAATAGGGAATATAAGTAGACACAAAAAGCGTAAATCATTTAGTAATATGGTCACTATTCCATAGTCCATTTTTTCTTAAGGAATTGTAGTACTTGTTACTTCCATGCTCTGTTAGGAGTCACCAAAGTAGGGCCCACCAAAGGGCAGTATTACTTTATGTTGAATTTTGGGAAAACTACGATCCAAAAACGAAGGTTTTATTTATTTATTTTGTAACCTATCGCTTCTCTATTGCTCCAACAAGTCCTGTGATGGTCTAGTGGTGTAGGTCATACGAAGTGGAATTTGCAGCGTAAGATCGGTTCCATTCCAGAACCGAAAGGCGACTCCGTTTCTTTCTCCTTCTTCTTGCCAAACTCGTCCGATCGAATGCTCCGCAACAATTGCCATCCAAAATAGCTGCTTGTGTGTGAAGAGAGTTAACCGAACATGGAGAGCTATTTCACGTAAGAGGTAAAGAAATTCCCTCGCATAAGAACAGTCTTTCTGTGACGAGTGCGAAACGATAGCCTTTGAGCATAGAAACAGAGCAGTTTATTCGCCCAACACACAGAGCTTACTTTGGCTGTTTTTATACAAAAAAATATAAAACTTCATATAACACTAATCATTCACCCAATGCGCTGCGTAATGTCGTGGCCTAGTGGCAGTCGTCGCCACATAAGGCGGAGTGGTCACGGTACCGATCCCGCCCTGTCCATTTTTGATCTTCTCAGTTACTCAGTAATAGCTGATTATTTAATGTGCGTATGTGCACTCCCGGCTGAGGTACGGAATAGGCTTAGGTGGGGGATTCGGCTATTCGTGAAACAATTCGCAGACGACCGATGCAGTGGTAAGTTTCGGTGCACTTGGACGGTAAGATTTGAAGACTCCGAGGAGTGTAAGTTTATTGGTGGGTTTTTGTCTCTATTTTTCAGGGCTTTCTTGAGCCTGGGCTTTGCCTCAGTGCTCATCTCCCTTTGGGAGGCGAGTGGGGCAATTTTGGACGCTTCTGAAGCGTTTGGCACTTAGGTGCTGAACTGCTTCTGGAGCTTTGTGGCACCCAGGTGCCATTTGACCCTAACGGGTCACACTGAAAAGTATTGGAAAGGCGAATCTATGCCCAATTTTTTCTCTCTGCGTCTCTTATCTCTCAACAGCAGAAACAAACCCGCGTAAGGTACGGATACCGAAAAGTGTATATGTATTTGAATTTGCTAGTTTCTTCGGCCTTCAAAAGCCCTTCGAAAGCCACTCACAACGAGTGGCTGGACACGACCAGAACTACCTTTCGGAAAGGGAAGGTAGGATATGGTCTTTTGGAGGGAATACTACCCTATACCCGTTAAGGGTTGGGGTAGTATCCTTCCTAATTTTGGAGACCTTACCCTAGAGGTAGCTAAGGTTCTATCTATACACAAAAGACTAGTATATAACACATCTTTTTGAATCGTGGAAAATTTGGGCATGACCTCCCCTTATATTCAAAGTATTGGCACCTATGTGCCAATAAGCTTCTGAAGCAGCCCAGCACCTGAGTGCTGAACGCTTCAGAAGCGTCCAAAATTGCCCCACTCGCCTCCCAAAAGGGAGATGAGCACTGAGGCAAAGCCCCGGCTCAAGAAAGCCATGAAAAATAGAGACAAAAACCCACCAATAAACTTTCACTCCTCGAAGTCTTCAAATCTTACCGTCCAAGTGCACCGAAACTTACCACTGCACCGGTCGACTGCGGTTTGTTTCACGAATAGCCGAAACCCCCACCCAAGCCTGTTCCGTATCTCAGCCTCGTTTGCACATAGGCACAAGAAATGATTAACTATTACTCAATACGAGAAGATCAAAATGGAACCGGGGGGGACCGACACCTGGACCACCACATACTACGCCTCGCCGACTACCACTAGGCCACAATAGCACCGTTGTTCTTGCGTAAAGGATTAGTGTTATATGAATTTTTATTTATTTGTGTATAAAAACGGCTAGAGTAAGCTGTGTGTGTTGGGCGAATAAACTGCTCTGTTTCTATGCTCATAGGCTATCGTTTTGCACTCGTCACAGAAATACTGTTCTTATGTGAGGGAATTTCTTAACCTGTCAAGTGAAACACTTCGCCATATTTAACCAACTATGCTCACTCACAAACAGCTATTTTGGATGGCAAGTATTGAACAGTTATCCATCGGACGAGTTTGGCAAGAAGAAGGAGAAAGAAACGGAGTCGCCTTTCGGTTCCTGAATGGAACCGATCCGTCGCTGCAATTTCCACTTCGTATCACTTACACCACTAGGCCATCACAGGACTTGTTGGATCAATAGAGAAGCGATAGGTTACAAAATAAATAAATAAAACCTTCGTTTTTGGGTAGTAGTTTTTCCAAAATTCACCATAAATTAATACTGCCTTTTGGTGTGTCCTGCTTTAGTGACTCCTAACAGAGCAAGAAATTAGTAAGTGCCACAATTTATTAAAAAAGGATAAACTGCAGAATAGTTACGATATTTCTGATTGCTTTATGCCTTTTCTGGTCTGCTTGTGCTCTCGTAATAATCCCTTGAATCTGAGATATTCTCGTTTTCATCAAAAGTCAACTTTCAGTAGAACTAAGAAAATTATGCAGGGAGGAACCGCAATTTGGTGCTGAAACCGAATCTTTAATTAGAATACGAAGTAGATCATTCAGAAGTGAGTTACAATGGATAGTGCACTTAGTGCACTTATGTGCCCTCGATGCAATTTGTTACTAGTAATTCTGAGCGCCACTGTATTTGTATATATATATATCCCTAAACAAATCATATTATTAACATTGTAATTGAGAAAGTCCTATATTATTCGTTAGTGGACAAAGAGTTTATGTTAATTAAAATTAACCCATTTTTGCAGTCCTTGCATAATTTTATATGATGATTTTCGTAGCTAATAACCGGATGACTGGCTGAAAAATATGAATTCATTGGGAACAAGAATAATCTTCCATTACCTTTTGAAAACACTGTTAAGAATATATTCGTCTTTTCCCAGTAATTCAACATTATAAACAACATTAATCATAATGTTGATAAATATTTAAACAGATGAATACCTGGACAAACTCCTTGGCCCGGTGTAATAGAAAGTTCTTTCAGTGGCTTTATCGAACAGCAGATACTCATTCTATTACGATTACTAGACACACACTTTAAGCCGCTTGGACAATTTTGTTTCATCTTTGGAAGACAGGAAAACTGAGAAGGATATCTAAATATTAAAAGATGCTATAAATTCTAGCTACGAAAAAGATTCTAAAAAGTCAGAATAATGAACGGTTAATTAAATAAAACTTTAACTAGCAAACTAGCGAAAAAATACTTCTCACGTGTATGTAAGATGATGGCAAGTAGGTTGTTGTACACAACAAATTCCTCGAATACAACTACTTCCGAAGGGACAGGAATCTTCACAAGTGTATACATGTTTTATTCCTGTTAGAGGAAGCAAACCGGGAGGACAGAGATCTGATTTAGTAGTTTTTATGTTCCCGAAACCATGTATTGTAAATATTTTCTATAAATATGCGGAAAATTTTAATGTTGTAAATTGCCTAAATGTAGAAAGCAATTAGGAGTTCCAAATATACGCATTGCTGTGGTAGTTACACTAGCTTCAATAACCCAACCCTCATTTCGTGAGACAAATGCCAATACTGAACTTGGTCACAATTCTATGAGACTGGGTTATCACCACTGAAACTGCGTATCGATAGTCCACTTTCCTTCTGAGTCACCACCACAGTTCACTGTGAAAGGCTCCTAATGCCCTCCTATCTTTCCGTTGGACAGTCGCAATTCTTTTCACACTGAAACAATCGTATAGTTCCAGGACACGTCGTCTGTTGTGAACGTCATCGATAACAAGTAGCAATCGAAGTGGCCAAGCGATGCTTGAAATGATGCGCATGACAACGAAGAGATGCAGAAGTAGCGGAAACCGCCGCAGCCGACTCGGAGACTACGTTTCAACCCAATCGGACCTTGCGACCTGATGAGTGTCTGAGGGATTCACCAGCAGGGACCTATGGGTGTGGGAGCTTGTTGCAGTAGCAACCAGAAGTGTTTAATTTCGAATATCGGTGTGAGCAAAGAGGAAGCAGATAGAAGTAATGCTAACAATGAACAGCACGTTCATTAAGTTTGTGTCTTGACATTAAATATAACTCATCTGATGGATTTGTCCTGATAGTAATGGTCAGGTAAAAATTCTCATATAATGCCGATAGTTACAAAATAGAATTATAAATTTCTGTTCTTTTATGATTTGGCGTTAACATGAATGACAAATTAATCGCAGTGGACGCTCACCTTTTAAATATTTGTACATCGGCGTGGCTACACATGATATTCTAATAATCAAACAATTACACAGTAATACTAGAATGGACCGAAACATACTGTGGGGTGCACGAAGTGGCGTGTAAATTGAGAGAATGCCTTGTTTGTCTGGACTCATTTCGGAACACCTGACCCTTACAAAATATAGTTAAATTGGAAGTTTACAAAGTATATAAAGTGGTTTTAGTTTGCACTTATATGGATATATGAATGCACATTTTGCTCTGATCTTAATTCTTTAAAAAAAAAGTTCAATTTGTTTTACTTATATTGTTTTCCTAGTTAAGGGGATTAATCCTGCATATTCAGAGACTTTAAGATTCATACGAATATTTGATATAAATACTAACATACTTTTTTGCCTTAAAGATACAATTTATGCAATTTTAAATACCATCAAGCTTTCCTTTTTTAAATTAACACCAAACTATATTTTTGTTATAACTATCAGTACATCATATAATCATTTACTATAACCGAGACTGATCATATACTAAAAACAAATATATCCAAAACAATACAAGTATTCATAGTTCCTCCTTTTTCTTCTCCTCTTTATCCTGAAATAAGGTGGTGTTTGAAGACATAAAATGAATCAAAAAGATTGAACCGCAAAAATTATTTCATTTGTCATTAGTTACATTGAGTGATCACTACGCTTTCACTGACATATTATTCATTACCTTATTATTTTCTTTATTTTCTTCATCTTGCAACTTCTTTTCCTCTTTTTTCGGAACTTTAAGCTTTTCTCCCTTTTTCATCTCAGGAACCTGGTAAAAATTTCTTCTCCTTTTTATTTGTTTAAATAAAAGTTGTCCCGATTTTGAAAGAGTATATTAAAATCCCTCAAATTCGTATGAGCAAAATTTAAATAAATTTAAATTATTAACAAGTAATCATTTGGAATAAGAATCTGAAGAGCTTATTTTATGAAATAGTGTAGGTAAATAATAGGTTTTAAAGAGAATATATACAAACATTAAAGTATCTATATCAGTTCAGAGATTCTTAAGGAATATTGATAAATCGTAGGATTTACAATATTGTGATTTGGGCAATACCTCAATTTCATAATGTCGAAGAACATCTTTCATCGAATTGAGAATATCGGCAGGAGACGAGTAGTAGTAAGCATAGTTTTTGTATTCCGCTTTTTTATTCTTGAATTGAGTGAGCAAATCTCCGTTTTTATCTTAATAGGGAAAGCAAATATTTCTAGACAAAGAAACAATAAACAACGATGTTTGCTATAACAACCAGAATTCACCATCATTTTTACAATAAAATTTACAAGTCTTTTTGATAAGTCAATACCGAGAAAAAGCAGTCTGGGGATATATTTTCCGTCTGGTCGGTACTCTTCCTCGAAAGGTTCTTCATCATCTTCTGTATTCACCATAATAAAGTACTGTGATAATGTTTTGAACGCTTTTCGAGCATTTGACTGTTGGAAAGTCTTCTTCAATGCTGAAATAAACATTATTTACGAATGTCTGCGGGTTTTCATATTAAAGTTTATTTCCTATGTCATGTTAAATATTTTTCCTGAATCAATATCTACGTATCGAATAATCCCGTTGCGGCCCTGACCCCATTTTTTCAATCATCCCTGCGAAATTGTTCTATCAGACTTTACTATACAAAGAAGAAATAAATAAGAAACACCAACAAATACTTCTCTTTATTTATTTACTGACCTTTGCATGCATGGCACCAAGTCTTGTGAATGAGAAGAAAGATGGGCTTATTATTATCTAGTGCCTTTTCAATAGCATCCTCCCATGGTACCCAATCGATATCTTCTCCGAACCCTAAGATAATTCAGAATGACCTTTATTTGTTTTTGTCATGGAAATTTTCTCAGCACTAACCATGAGAAAGAGGGTTAGAATATATCTCCTTCACATCAGTAAACTTATTTGCTTCTGAAAGAAGTAGACAAGAAGCGGCAAGGATACCCAGCAAGGGTAGACCATGCAGCATTGCTGTAAAAAAACTTGGAATTTAAGCACAAAAGCTTCCATCGTGCTAGTACTGCGATACACGAACGATTCTACATAAATATGCCATCGATAATACAGGAGCATTTGGAATATTGGAGGAGGAAGTGCAATTATGATAATATTCATCTGTATTTGTTACCAAAACATGACATAATACTACATCACATAAGTTTGATCACAATAAGAAAGGAAACAACCACTTTAGGAAAGAACGCTGCATATATGAGAGAAGAATAAAGACAAGGTCAGCCGAAAAGACCGAAACCCGGTCAGGGGAATAAGATTCGAGAACTTTATTTAAGAGAGGATCAATTAAGAAATTAATACTGAACGGATTTGAAATATCTATGGAAATTATAAGATAATATCTTATTTTTTAAACAATATGTAGATCATCTCTTCCTTTAGTTGGTAACGAAAAATGCGAATAATCGCTAAATTGAGTTATCTTTGAGAAAAGTATGGTACTAACGGACAAAAAAATTAGTGCTAAACCTAAATTTCATTTATATTAGTAAGAAATTATAAATACAAAGAGATTACATATTAGTTTAAATACATAACTAATTGATCTATTAACTATCTTCTCTTAGATTTTCAAATGGCCTAGGAACTATGCATATAGTATTAATCCGAGACAATAAATTCTGGGTAAACAATTGAAATTATTTTAATACTTCTAACAAATTTATAGAAAACAGAAGATGTTTCAATGTAAAATAAAGCAAGTTTCTTATTTCATAAAAGGCTCAATTTGATCTATGAGGTGACAGAAACTATATATATCCACTTGAAGGACGACAAAAAAAGGGATAGTTATTAGTTCGATTTTCGAATTTATGAATAATCAAAGATGGTGCAAATAGTCATCAAAAGTGTAAAACATTAACATCAGTTTTAGTAATACATTAGAATCTCATTTCAAAAACCATATTAAAACGAAGATAAACCCGGAAAAACGGTAGAATTCATTGTGAAACTCGTCAATAAAGTGCAGAATGAACCAACGATGTTTTCTGCGGAATTGTGATGGGCTGGAACTAGATGTGGAGAATAAATGTTGCGATAACTTCTTTCTGGAGATATATGAAATTAGGTCAGTAATATCGACGTTTTGACGAGGTTAAATTCTTACTAACTGATGTTGTTAAGGTCTGGTTGTGAATAATCACTAACTAAGCAAATTGTATGGAAGTAGATAGTTAACGCGTAGTGTTTTTTAAATGTTTATTACATCTCGGTGAACTATAGAATAATGGTCACAATCCCGCGTATAAAAAATAATATTTTAATAAAACATAAATAATCAATTTTATCCGCTTCTAGCTGCTATTCTTCTAGTTACCGTAGATTCTTTCTTGTCTATGGAAGATATATTCATGCTCTTATCGGGTGGAATCTAAAAGAAAGGATTTTATGAAATGAAAGAAACCAACAATAACTTTTCACATAAATCTGTTATTTACTTTGGTTATTCATGTATAATATGGATTAGAATTTTTAGCGGCACAACTAAGCTTTTCTTTCATCCGCAAAAATCTATTAATAAGTAAGTCAAAGTTGAACTGTACTGCAGTATATAAAGTATTAATAAGAATCTTGCTTTGCCTATATTTTTGTTTATTGTTTTTGGAATCGCACAATCAATTAATACATTTCGTTTATCTAGAAAAGCCTAGAAAATCATTTCTAATTCTAAATGTGAACTGTCTTTTATTTAAAGGTTAATTTATTATGAAATTACTCCCTATTTATGATATCATCTAGCGATTCTTTTGGAATTTATAAAACCTAAGCATTTTACAACGGCAAACTCGTTCAGGTTCAAGCCAAAATGGGATCGAAATGAGAAAGTTACCTAAAAAAAGGTTTTATACATTACACTATACCTCAGGTACATAGTCCATGAGCAAACGCAGCTTTTGGTTTGAGAATCCAATCGTTTTTTCAAACAATAGACGAAACATTGGATGAGAAAGGCAGTTACGAGGAACCTTAGGAAATTAAGATATTTCATAGATGAAACATAACATTTTTTTACTTTTTGACCAGGGCTTAAAACTGTCAATGAATTAATTGCATAATATACAGTGGATTCTGTTCTTACCTCAAATCCAGTCTGGTACTTTAAATATGAAAAATAGCTGCAAAGGAAGGATTTTCCTATGGATACAGAAACATCTTTCGAATAAAGAGGGGAAGAGACTCTATTTTCCAGAAACTGAAATTTAATTTCTGCATACAATAATAATATTGACCTGTCATTCTTAAAGCTTGGCTTCATTATTAATATACTAATATTTCTTGAAGTAGTTTTGAGTAAAGCAGTTATAGTTGTTATTTTTAAAATGTTTTTCTTTATTTTGAGGTACTTCATAACTGAAGTAAGTTTTCACATACATACGAATATCGGTACTAGAACCATTAATATTTCATGAATAAAGCATTTTAAATATACTGACCTCTCTATAGGGAGTAATATTAGTGTCATCAAGGCAGTATATTATTTCTCCAGAAAATTTAGCAGGTTCTGAAGCTAATCCGATAAGAGCTTTTTCAACGATTCCAGAGAGATTACCGGCATAGATCTAAATAAATATAACCATTTCAGTCAATATTTAGCTCTTTAAACTTATAGTAAAAGATCCTTACGAAAGTCCTCGATACAAATAAGAATAAAACCAACAAATTGATGCATTCCTCTGCGATCTCCTTCGATATACGGAATTTGACCCTTATTGGCCATATCATAAAGAATATCTTGAGAAATAGATCCACCCTCTCCATGAACGTGAACAGGACGCAAAAAAATTCCCGATAGGCAACTTTCTGAGAACGGATTTCTAGTTGGATATTAAATATTAATGGAGTTAAGACTATACCAAATTCTATTAGTTCCAATGCTCAAATTTCCACTTTAACATTTAAATAAACTCAACCCCGTTTAATTGCTTTACGTGCATACATCTCTCCTCTTGTTCGTGACTCGCCGTATTCTCCCAAGAGGTAGTTTCTCGGAAAGTCGCTGATGTGATAAGGGTTAGAAGAATGCTTATCTAACTAAACAGAATAAAAATGAAATTTGAAACAAGGCACTGGTGAATTGGCCATTTCATTAATTGTTCAATATTAAATAATTAAAATAATAAATAGATAATAATGTAAATTCACGAAAACATGTATTCTCCAAGACCATAATTATCTTCAATGGGAAGAGCGGAAAAAGCGTCTCCCACATGAACTAGACGTGCTACTCCAAGTCGAATCATTGTGTCTATTACAATTTCCGTTGCTAAAAGATTATACTGGTAAAGTATAATATTTAATAAGAGCACTTTAAGTGAAACTTTGAAACAACTTGGCATAAACGTATTTAATTTTTTAGTTTCACAATTAGTAAAAATAAGCGTCTGATTTGATAACTCGGAAAGTTTTTGCCCGTACTAAAAGGGAACCACATTCACATAATGACTTGCTGTTGTCGACATACCTTGAACGTTATCTTTCCACATGTCCATTCTCTCCGACTTAGTCATGTAATTGAGGGGAAGGGGGGAGTGAGCACAATGCACCACTGCCGTGCACCCTGCGAACGCCCTCTCCGTAGCCGACTCATTGCACAGATCCGCATTTATATAACGTATTGGGGGGCTATTTAATAAACCTGAAGAAATAGCTAATACGTATAACATAGCGATGTCAAAAAACTATAATTTTGTAGTTTTTGTCTAAAATATCTATTATATATTATTTTATATATAATATAGATGTTTTTCATGTAACTTTTCAATCATACTTTGTTTATAAAGATATCTAAGGGTTATTATTTCTGTCCTATTAATCAGTGTTCAAATAAAGATGTATAAGATACATTCCTTTTAGTCGATCGGTTTTTTTCTCGCTAGTCATTAACTCTGGCACGAGCCCATGAGTTTGTACTGTACCGGAATGGTAGTCTCTAGATGAGATGTAGATAGCCTCTTTAGTTACACGTAAAATCGCCCATACATTCTATCACACTTGTCTAGACACGGCCAACCACATTAACTACGATTGATTAAAAATGCAGAGTTTAATTTTATAGAAGAATGAAAATAATGGTTGATGATCAATTTTAATTTAAAAATCAGAGCCAAACATATGAAGTTAAATATAAAAGTTAAATTGAGAACTACATCCTATTTTTTTCATAACTGACCAGTGGTGATTGGCGCCTTTCGATCTATAACACGGATCTCTTGAATCCAATCGCATTTTTGTAGACGGGAAATAACGAAGCGACCTACTAGGCCACAACCTCCCGTAACTGCCACTGTCTCCATATACTAAGGTTACATAGATAAGATATAAGAAGCAATTACTTAATTTATAAAAGAGATACCTGGTAGATGAAGAGACATTTACACATAAATAGGTGAAAAAAAACAGTAGTTTACAGTACAGACTTTGGGAAAGAATTTAATAATATAGGGGGCAGTAAAGATGGTTAAATTTTGTCTGTGACAAACTACTACACATAGGATAGATTCTATCCATACAGTATAAAACCAAGAACAGTTAAGAAAGCAGGTATTGCAGAGTTGGTTTTATTTTCTATTGGAAGTTAAAGAAATAATTCCGTTAAATTATTGCGATAATGCTATTAAAACAACTTATTACATGTTTAGTTTCCCATTGGTATAGAACGGACAAAGGTTTTGATCAACATAGCTTAATGCGCCTTTCCTGTGTTTATAACTTAACATAGCGTAAAGACTAAACGACATTAGTAAGTAGGACTTAAAGAATGGAAAAGGAGATGAGATTGAAATCAGTCGAAGTTCGGGAGGCGGCTGATCCCAATCCAGATAGCTCATACCAGATCTTACATGACATATACTATTGGTCGATTGGCCGAAGCACAAATAAATACATCACGATTAGCTGCTCAATACTAACGTCACTATAAGATTTTAAGTAATCAAACACTTATAATAAGTAAACAATGTAGAGATAGAATCTTTCCCGATTGCAAAATACAACAATGACTCGAATCGCATATTGTTGTTTGAAATTCTCAGGAGTAAAACCGGTATTTTTAACTAGAACGACCAGTATGATGGAAAGAGTGCACATCGAAGGAGAAAATAGGAACTATAAAATCAAAATCGATTTACTTTTGTAGTCAACCTTGCCGACACTTGAATATGAATAAAAGTAATATTGATTAATATTTATTGCATAGAAAATAAGGCAACAATAACATCATTTCTCTATTAATGCTATCCTACAAACCCGATTAAGTTCTTTAAAGGATATCTGGTATCACACTGCTTTTGGCCTTACTTACCACTACATCATAGGTACAGTCCTCGTGAAAACGCTATCATATTCGTAAATTTCCTCTGAAATATGTATTCTCACTTTTCTTGTATATTTATTATTCCTCGTTTTATCACTGTTTAGCAATTATTCTCGCTACTACTCTTCTTCATTTGCAATTTTATTCACCTAATTTTTTATCGTGCTCCACGAGCTCGTTATGAACATCGTAACGAATTCTTCTTTTCTCACGAGGAACTGTTCGCAACAGACTTCTGATGAACTTTGCAAGCGATTGGCCCTCCTTTCGCCATGATAAAACAGCATCAACCCGCTGCGAAAGACCTGGTATAAATACGGTCAAACAACTTGCAAAATTGGAAAAATAATGGGAAAATAGAGCCAGATCGCACTCAATCCTGTCAAACGAGGTTCAGCAATCTCAGGCGCGTACTGTAAAACCATTGCAAGAATATCGCGGTCAGACATCCGATAATCATGCGCGTGTTGCCTAAAGTAATAAAGCCGATATCACATTTCAAAATAAATGAATTATTCATAACAAACTGCTAAAAATATAAGATTATTTGAAAAGTACCATTCACAAATAACGTCTTTGCATTTCCCCATCAGTTCAAAAGGACAAAGTGGAAGAAGAGGATCAAGATTATTTGTAACTCCAACGTGTGTTAGAAGACGCAGAGGAAACCCTCGACATAGCCTGACAGCTTCAATATTAAAAATAGATCCTCAACATATTCACGCCAACCAACTTCTAGGGTCCTACATTGATATGAAAACATTAAAACACACCTAAACGATGCAAAAGAAAGCAGAGGATCTCCCTCGCTGACGCGCTCAATTCCACTATCCGTATCTTCATCGCTGTCTGTACTATCAGTTGCAGCATTTATCCTCACATTATTCATATTTTCTTCCGTATCTTCATTTCGTTTTCTGTTAATAATCTCTTCCATTCTATAGTTTGCACCATTATCCTTCTCAACGGCTGTGTTCTCTTCTGTTCTGAGATCTTCATTTCTTTCATAGAAGGTGATGTCCTTTATTTTTTCCTGTATAGAATTACAACTCTTTTCGCTACTAAGATAGTAGTGTATCTTACTGTTTACTTCTATAGGAATAGTATTTCCGCTCATTACTTTTTTCTCTTTCATACGCCGCATTCTTTCCAACAGCTTTCTTCTCATCTCCTCTTCATCCATAGATGAATCATCTTCCATTTGATATGTATCTCCAACACACTCTTTATGATGTCCATCATCAGTAGGAGCATTCCTCTCATTGATATCAGTATCTCTCGGATTTTCGATTTTTCTCTCATGAAGCAACGACACCATCAAATTGCTATTGGCAATGCGAAGAGAAAGATCATTCACACGTCTAAAAGTAGGTTTAAACGGTTCCATAAATCAATGGGAAGTGAAATTGTAATGAGTAGGCGAATAATACAGAAAATAACTAATGCCTTGAATCTATAAGTCGAGAAAGCTTTTCTCTCTCATATTGTTGCACTTCGTCTCTTGTTTTCTCTCTCTTGTCCATCAAATGATTGCATTCTGTATAAGCAACATTTATTCTGGCCGTCAATTCTTCCACTGATTTCTATAAAGAAATAATAAATCTGCCCCTTAAACTAAGAATATTATAATTAGATACTGAAATAGTAAATACCATTAATTTTTCACGTGTACATGCCGCCTCCTCTAAATAACTCATTTTCTCAGCCAAACGTGCATCCAATCCAAATAATAAGGACCGCTTCGCCCTAAAACTTATTTACGTAGAAATAAAGAAAAACAAAAGTAATCGATTATCACGTACCTGTATGCACTTTCCATTTCCTCAGCATCTGCTCCTTTAGAAATCTCTTCATTAGTTTGCATATCTGCATTGTCCACTTCCACATTAACACATTCTATCTAAATTAAAACAGTAGTCACTAGTATTAAAAACCAAGCAAAGAAATTATCATATAAGAAAAAAATATTTGGCTACCAATTAATAAATAACACAAATAAAAGATAGAAATTTGTAGTTTCTTGAGTAAGACTAACTCTTGCTCTTTTAGGTGTAGGGTTTGTGTCTTGATTACTGAAAATATCATCTATAATGGTATGAGTTTGTCGATCTTGTTTCTAGAACTAAAATTAATACCCTAAAATTAAAAATATATGTCAAAAATACCTTGCTCCTGTAGATTTTTCATTTAGAACTGGAGTCGCTAAAATGAGTTCGTTTGAGGCTGGAGGTACTTCTTGTAATAAAAGATTAGCGTCTTTAGTTGCAGCTTCAGCAACATTAGTCTAAAACAGAAAGTACTCCAATATAAGTGATCAAGCAAAATACAAGGTAACAATGGTTATTTTCGCATACTATGGTACTTCAAATTAATCAGAAAGAAAGTACTAATTACTACATATACTTTTTATAATACTAATAGATAATGTATTTTACAATCACGAACCTAAAAAATATACTAATTTCAACACTGTTTGTTTGGCTGATTGTAGATATGCATACTTATATATACCTCTTTATGATAACTCTCTGATTGGTTATTTTTTCTTTTTGACGTTACTTGATTCAAAAGCATCTGTCTTAATAGATCCTCATCTAATTCAGATGACATCCGTTTCCCTCGAGTTGATGCATTGACTAAAAAAAATACTTCATACTTCAAACTATACTTTCTATATATAATTATTTAAAAATCCCTCAACAATGATTGACATTGATTATTCACGTTCTAGAAGGGTCGCACTAACACATTGTGCATTTGTCGCTTCAATGACTGGATTAGAAATATAGTATCCTAATTAACACAGTTTTAATTCAAAAAGATATTTGCCAGTATACCCACCCACGTTCTCGCTCCTCTCACTGTCATCACTAGCACTTGATGCTGATTCGATATCCATTCCAACATCTTCATAGTTATCATGGGAATTATTTGTCCTTATCTTTAGAATAATTATATTATACAATTATAAGTTGCAATAAAATTATATATATATATACATAATTTGAACGCATAAAAGTAGGATAACAGATAGTCATACTTTTATTTATTGCTGAAACTAGGTTTAGCATAAACCGAGATGTAAACATTAAAGACAAAGATACCATAAGTTCATCTGGAGGTGGAGGTGGTGGAGGGGGTATGACAGAAGATATATCGGAAGTGGGAAATGGAAGAGGAGGTGGTGGTGGAGGAGGAAGCTAGAAATATTATGAATAAGAATTTGAGATAGTTATATATGTAATTCGTTAGTCCACATATTAAGGTTTGAATTATAGCGAAAAATAAAGGGTAATTTGAAATAAATAAATTGATATTCTGCAAACTGTTAATTTATCACATGTAAATGACATACATTTAATAATAAAAGTAGTATCTTATCACTTTCCTTTGTATACCACCTTGTAGTTATATTTAAAGGCGCTTATATTCAATAATATAATTTTATCCAAAGTATTATTATCTAAACCACACTGGGAATCATAAATTTACTGTTTAATAACTGTCCTATCAATTATCACTGTGGAATCAAGAATTCCAAACATAATATAGGTATTAAAATTTAAGTAAGTTAAGCGAATGATATAACTAACTTCATATCGTTTGGAACAGTTATTTTCTGCTAACTCGGTGGGTTGCGGAGAGGAACTTTCTCCAAGGACCATATCAACATGGTCAGTAGAACGAGATAGTGGACAGCTCATTATCCTAGTTATCAAGAGATAAACATGGCACAATATGGAATGAATAACTATTTAAAAGCCTTAAATTTTTAAAAATTTTGACGTTTAAAGAAGAAATTTTTATTAAACACACTCATTATTCACAGCTATCTGATGTGAAGATTTACTTGCTCGAATGCCTGAATGATGGGACTTGATAGTACTGAGCCGATTATCTCCAGCAGATTCATTTGCATTTCCGATGACTTGTGACCGAGAAGACAAGGTTAAACCTCGACGACTCCCTGCCATCGACTTACGGAAGTTAGTAAAATAATAAAACACCAGGATATTTACATATTACTGTAGTACTAAACCTTTTGAATAAACAAAACGGAACTACGAGTTACTACTGAAGCGCCCACTTCCTTCACGTCCCTTTTCAGCCCTACGTCTGTCCCGCTCACTTGATAGACGTTTTCTGCGATCATCGCGACCAGTGATTTTCTGCCTTTCCCGTGAATTCGATCGTGATCGTTTCCTACATCTCACACTAAGATGTTTATCTCTAGTCACACGCTTCGATTTCCCTAAAAGCTTGGAATAATTCACACAAAAACTTAAGAAAAATAGTCGCAATATTATGGTATTAATTTATAATTTAATATTTTAACTATATAAACCTTTAACAGTCCTCGCAGAATAATTAGTCGAATCTAGTCCTAGATATAATGAATCCTCTTTTTCTCCGAATTTTCGAGCTGAAATCAATTACGTAATCAAATAAACACGATGTAAAATACTAAAAGTATTTACCATAACTTTCATCATCACTGACTTCTCCCTCCTCTTTGTCATGTTGAGCAGTCTTTTTTCTAATGTATTCTAGAATTTCCATGCGTAATGCTGATACTTCTTGGTCATCATCCTAAATAACTAACTTTATAATTTTAAATGTAAATATGTTAACAATTAGTCATATATCACAATGAGAAAACCACTTTATATTAGAAGTGAATGACCATTTTTATTACAGTGAATGTGTTTACCTCCTTAGATTTCGAGACGGATTCTACAAGTTCCGTGTTACCGCTATTAATCACATTAGTAGTCACCATAGAAGAGGTCTGATCAGCAGACGTAATTAAATTAGTAAGTGGAGCATCCATCAACTAAAAATCAATAAATGTTTAATTATTAGTAATACCAAGTCAAAAAAATTTCACTTTAGATTCAGCTATAATTCTGTCGATTTCAATTTCTGTCTGCGGTTCCGTATCACTAGACTCCTCTACTATGTTTTGAACTGTCACAGCCTCCAAGGACGTTGAAGGTTCACAAGATGTCCTTCTAAATGATCGTAATCAGCTTATTTATAGATGGGGCCATAGAAACAATTCCCGGCTACTTTTTATTTACATAGGTTTAATTACGAGTTAAGATGTGGAGAACAACCTTACCCATTTAGATACACTTTGACATATGGTTTAGTGCTTTGAAATGATCGATTAGAGCCAGAAACCTTTCTAATATTATTTGTTATTTCTTCATCCGATTCAGAAGATAATAGTTCACCTTCCTCTCTGGTTTCATCTCTGTCGACAACCAGCAACATCTATATCTGAAAATCTCTAAATTATACTGAAATCAATTGGCAATATGCATTAATAAACAAATAAAACTCACAACCAATAGAAATAATTAGGTATCTAAACATGAAAGAAAATTCAAAGTAAACCAGTAAAATTACAGGTACAAATTAGCTAAGAATTGTGGTAGAAATTATTAGTAAAAAAAACTATAAGCTGTTACGGAAATAAACATGAATAATATAGAGTTAAAGTTAAACAAAAGTCTGGTCATAAAGTGGACTATTATACCAAATGATAAGCAATTTCTCATAACATTTATCACATTCAATATCGTTGTGATAGTGTCCTGTTCTCTCGTCACCTTAGGGGCGGAGCACCTGAGACACGAGTTTCCCACGTAAACGCTTTTCATTGAAAGAAGTATGCGGCACATCGTACTTGAGACAAATTAGTTTTGAAAGATATATTACTCGCATATGAATAGGAATTGATTAAAATTTGGCTGAATAGTTGCGATATAACATTAATAGTGACTATAGTAATAATAAGCGTATTTTTTAAAAATTATTTCATTTAGCTTAGAATGTAGAAAGAAATTGTACTATAGGTAATGGCAAACGCATTGCATTCAATAGATATTTGACTTACTTACGACTTATTTATAAAACCACAAATGATATGCTATATACCAGATGAAATAATAGTTGTTTTGAAAGGTAAGGATAAATAAAAAAAAACTAAGTGAATTAATAGTACGCCTATTTATTTACCCGTTCAAATGCTTCTGTAACGTCCAAATTCTAGAGAAAACCATGTAAAAATCGACAGAAAGTATATTTATTCATAACATTAGTGCTAATTTGTGTGGCTCGATTATAATACCACGTTATGACTAGGCCAAAAAACATGTTTTGATAAACCCGCTCAAAAGTTTTAAACAAAATATTTTATTAAAGGATTTTTTACATATATACTGTATATGACAATCGTCTACTTTCTGCTCTATTTACATTAGGAAATGACTACGCTACCATGTATGGTTTCTGATATTTGACCTCGATTAACTTTAGCATGATTTTATCCGTAATGTTGGAGTCTATATTCTTTCATTTGGTACTTTTTTGTTCTTTTATTTATTTATTGATATTCGGGATTTTGAAAATGTATTGTTGAAGGGAATCAACCTTTACATAAGCTTATATAATGGACTTGAAATTGGAGTGATAAATATAATATGCTATTCCATTAGTTATTATTTTATATAATTGATTAATTACGATATTGTGATTTTTAGCAAAATAAAATTGTTCCATATCAGTTTGAACTATGTAGAGCCGTATTTAAATCAATATTTCTTTTGATTATCTTATTAGAACTGGAGTTATCAATTTAGTTATTCCAGTTAACATCAATTAATGCAAGTGACTTCGGATCCTCGTAGGTCTAATAAAATTGTAAGGTATGTTTAGATATTCAAAACGAGCTTATTGTAGAATTTGGATTAAATTCATAATTTCTGGATATAAATACGTTATTTTATTATTAATTAGGAATTTTAGGTTCAAGTGTGCCGATCCTCAATCGACCACAACAGCTGTAGGTGAAGATGCTTTGCCTGAGTATATGAATGTGCTTGGCATGATCTTCAGTATGTGTGGACTGATGATGAGGGTTAGTTCCATAGTACCCTGTCGAAACAGAGTGTCGTCTTTCCTGATAATATTTTTGGTCTAAGCTGTACATTTTTGCATTATTACTTGCTTTATATAATTCAGAGATACTAGTCAAACCATTTCACTATTTCACTTAGAATATACTTTATATAGCTAGCAGTCAAAATAAAGTACAATCACAAGTGTTCCATGTTAAATTTGTCTCAAAAATTAGCTTTGTTTAGTAGTATTACAGATGCTTATTATATATAAATACATGATTTGACAGAAAAACTAATCTCACTCCATAAAATATTTTTCCCATCGAAAACGCATGTCTTTAGAAGTCTTATTATAAGTAGATTTAAGTAAAAGAAAGTAGCGCTTAATCAATAGTATTCTTTATTGACTATAATATTTTAAAAGATATTTTTGGAATTGATTGATATTAAATATCATTAGTGGTATTAAAGTGGCTTCTAGATGAAGTGGTGTGCATGGATGGCTCTACTTTGCTCATGTGTCAGTTTTGCCAATACTCGTTCAACAGACGATGCGAAGCAGATTGTTAGCAGCTTTATGTCAGTTGAATTTTTTTGTAGCCTAGAATAAATGCGAAATTTAATTCCTATCTTAACATAATAGATCGTAGTAAAATAATTTCCAGGCTGTCTGTTTCGGCTGTTGTGATGAGCTACCTTCAAAACCCACAGCCAATCATTCCACCATGGGCTACTTTAATGTCTTAGTATCTTAATCATTCTTAATACACTCATATAATTGTTTGAAAAAGTACTTATATTAAATTATTTTTAGTCATTTTCTTATTGTGGGGTTAACTTACAGGATTTAAAACGAAAAAAATCATGAAATTTCTGATGATTTCCTATCATTTCCTTAAATCTTATTTGGTTTGGCAATGACCTGAAGTTTCTAGATTCTGTTAGAAAGCATGATCATAGCCACGTAATTTTCTGCAATGATCTATAGTTATTGATGAGACCTCCAATAAGGCCTCTTCCTGAAC
Organism: Heterorhabditis bacteriophora; assembly: GCA_964036235.1. Taxonomy (NCBI): domain Eukaryota; kingdom Metazoa; phylum Nematoda; class Chromadorea; order Rhabditida; family Heterorhabditidae; genus Heterorhabditis; species Heterorhabditis bacteriophora. Next base: position 2,768,864 of record OZ038428.1, on the reverse strand, counting down.
AATTTACTATATATTATTAGACTATATGGTTGTTTTCTTAATTAATCGATATATGGCAGTGAAATTGTTGTGTACTCTTAGGAATTGCAAATCTGAACTTTTTTTTCGATATTCACATTGATCAAGGGCATTCCATTACTCGATGGTAATAGATGAACGCTGAATGTTTTTTTTTATAATTGAATAGGTTTTTGTTCTGTTCTTTGACGATGACGTGGTCTTATTGACCTTTGGTGGCTAGTATATACATAACAATTGTTATACATGTTATACCATTTTTGAAATGTTATAGGCTTTATTATAGAAAAAACGCAACTATAGTTGGGACGACGATCATATAACCTTATATATCAGAATTCAGTTGAAATCATAGAGGTTATGCAGATTAGGTTTTGTCGAAGAGCAGGATATAATTTAGTCGTTTTAAGGTCGGGATGCTTATGCCTTACCTATCCCATTGCATAAGAATATTAAGAGATTCCACTGATTGCTAAGTCAAAGGTCGCGAATTTTATCGTAAACGAGTTAATTTTTAATTGTGGAAGTTTCTTGTTGTATTTATTAAGTTTTATATCTATATAATATTATAAGTGGTAAAGGGAATATGTTGATATACTTTTATTATGCAGTTCTTTCTATAATTTTCTTCATAAAAATAATCTACATTTTCCTCGTTAAATGTGTGCTTTTGCAGCGGAAGATATATTTTAAGAATAGGAGTCAAATTGGATTGTATATTTTTTCATATCTTGAGCATTTTACATTCTACAGATGACTGAATACGGTAACACTAATGGATGCGTAATAATCTCATTAGTTTGGGTTAACTTATCAGATGGAGCGTGTTTTCTAACTTGTAAATTCTTCATTTTGGTACATTGTGGTCAGAACTAAATTAGAGTTCATCAGGTGACTGCTAGGAATTCTAATTGAAATTTTGTTTCCATATATTTTTTTACTTATATTAGATTGCGAAAACTAAGCATAAACATATAATACTGATAGCGGTATTGAATCGGTTTTTACTTGAATAAACTATATCCATATGTCTCCAATAATAACGAGTAGACGCACTTGGTCAGGATGTTTTATTGTAATGGATTAGCAATGCAGAAACATGTAAACGTTGAAAATAAACTTGTGATTTTAGTTGTGGAAACTGTTTCTTAATGTCAGATAGGTTATATGTGCTACGTTTTTCTTTACATCCTTATACATAATATTTTTTCATTATTTTAACACCAATAAATGTTGTAGGCAAAGTAGTTATTCAATGGTTGCAACCTAAAATTAAACAACATTGTGTTACTTTGGCCAACAAAACATTTTTTAAACAACTTCTTAATGGACTTATAAAAAGTAGGAAAGTGTGTGTTATGACCAAATGTATTGCGATGTCAACTGCAGTTGAATTATTATGTGTTGTCGTGCAAAAAAAGTAATAATGAAACAAAAAGCCCCATGATAATACGGTCAAATGGGAGCTACAGTGTAACTTATGCCACGATTGGTTAATCTGAGGTCTTGTTTGCGTCCAGATTTGGTCTATTCGATTCTTTGGATAGGATGACCGCGGCCAATCAGTAGATGGAACCGGTCGACGAATTGCGCCTATTGAAACACAACTACGCAGGAAGTCCCACTTACATATTCACATCCCATAGTCATATATCGTTATCTTTTTATCTCATCTGTTATCACTTAACACTCTGGTAGATCCACAACCGCTACTATTGCTTGTTAAATATACTACATTTTTAAAATTATCGATTTGCTCTTGAAATTGAGGATTAATGGGTTTTTATGTTATAATTTAACTATTTTAATGTATCATAGATCACCGACTTATTCATATATGACCTTGTCCAGTTCTCAGTTGTACATGAGTAACGCATTAAACTATTCCACATTTTTTTAACTTCATGACTCACCAACCAATCCTCTTAGGCTGTCGTCCATTCATACAGAGACTAGTATCGAGTTCCGCCTACGAGTTTATTTTGTTTATCTATTATCTGTTGTGGTCTACACGTAATCAAGTTTATTTCCGAAATATATACCCTACCGTCTCTCAATTGTTTCTCACTGTTTACTATCTATATACCTATTACGTCCACTGGTTTTTAGAAACATGGAGATTATAAATTAATTTTTATTGCATAACTTTAAAATATTTTTCTATTTCATATCTGATTAGTTTTAGTTAACATTCTTTCTAGTAATAGAAAAATTATTTCCACCTAACTTATTTTTGCTCCATATTGTCTTCTTTCTAACATCGTTTACCTTGTTAATTTCAAACCATAAGAGTACAGTGGACAATATGTTAGGCATTCTCGTATTTTTGAGCGTGTTCAATTTGTAGTTTGTATGTTGATATGACAGTCAGCTTGTAATTGGTCTATGTGACAAGTATAACTGACTAGTTTGCAAGCAATCGTCTTCATGTCAATACTACTAATTTATTTTTAACACCACACTACTTATATCATATATAAATCAAAGAAACAACGGTAGAATACAAAGTGACCCGATATGTTTTAGTTTTATTCCGTTTATTTTTTGAAGCTTCGTGCTATTTGTTTTTTGAAAGTAATTTGTCATATATTTCAGGTATAAAATTCTACATAACACTGGTTGGACATTACCTATAAATCATGAAAGGGACTGTGTAAACGAAATATGCCAACTGAGAAACTGACCAGAGAGCTATCTGATTCACTATAAATATGTTTGGTCAGACTATCAATTTCTTTACTCTCTAACATTTTTATTTCCGCATCAATTACGTCAATATTTGACGTTTGAATTTGTCAAGTATAGAGCGGATCTGTGGGAAATGGTCAGTGGAATTGAGGCGGATCTTCGATGCACTTTAACAATGTCATTCTCATCCCATTGATTTCGCTCTATTGAAGACATTTTGAACTATTCTGCGGTCTATTTTGTGATATATGATTCAGATAGAAACACTGTTCTTTATTCTTAACCTTGCGTCCTACATAAATAACCGAAAAATCTAAAATTGAGAATGATTAATATCCAGTTCCATGGTACTGAAAGCGTTCTATATCACATATAATCGCTATGATTTTTGTTTCATTGCTGACCTCTAGAGTAATTGGTAATTTCTTCCAGTGACTTTTTTGGAAAATAGGGAACTAAAGTAATGCTTTTTATAGGACGTGTATATTTATAAATTATATATGTAAATTTCGGTTATCTATGTATTTTTGCCTGTGTATAGTGCTTTATTTTCTAAATGACATTTATCATCGAAGAAAGACACTCCGCTAATCGAGTTTTTTTAATTGCTATAGCACAGTGGTTTCAGTGGCACATGTTACCACGTTTGAATGTAATTTAAGTTCTGATCTTTTCAATATTTCGCTCAGTGTTTAGGTAATAAGGAATAACTATTATTACCTATAAGTTGATCTCTAGTTACTTTTGCTTTACGTAGTCTTCTAATTTTCGAATCTTTTCACAGATAAGCAAGCCCGGGGTCTCGTTATAAGCCTATATATTTTAAAGATTTGAAAATATTTCGATATTTTAAAGTTTTTTTCCGAGTCCAGCACACTTTAGATTAAAGAGCGAACTATGGTAAATATTGAGATATAAACATTACTAGTACAGTTACTGTTTTATTCGAACTTTTAGATTTGAAAAAGATATCATTTACACAACAATCTCATTATTTAACGAATTGAGATCTGAGATTCAAGTTAAATGGGTATTCATAATCTTCCCTATTAATGCCTATCTCTTCATAACAAGAGATGTCGATCATGCAATTATTTTAGGCTTTCAGTGTTGATCGACATGTACTTATTCGAAATGATCACATTGTGACACTTGAAGAAAAATGGATGCGACAACCGATGATATTTCACACAGTGGCTAAACCTATGTGAAGTCCGAAATCACTTTTCTAAACAAAAGTTGCATCAAAAGAAAGCTATGGTCACTACTTCGTCGTCGATAAGTGAAATCATCTACTACAATTTTTTTAATCCTGGTGAAACCATCAGTGCAGAGAAGTATTGTCAATAAATTAACAATATGCACCAAAAAGTGCAACAGTTACATCTAGCATTGGTCAATCGAAAAGGGCCAATTCTGGCAAAAATGCGTAAATTCTAATGGTTCTTATTTCGATAAATAAATTTTATTTCTAAGTTTAGATATACTACTTTCAAGTTGAACGTCAAAGTCCGCCATTATTTTTGTACCAACCTAATAAGACAGTTTTGTATTTAACCTATTATCATCTTCCCCTCCCTAAACTCTCTGATAGAATTTGTACTTTAAAACCAGGTCTTTCTCATTTCTTTTGTTTGACCTTTTTAAACTTCCACAATGCGTTTATTGAAATGTTTTTTAGTAGAAGCAGGCGATTTCTAAATTGAAACTCTGACTTTCTTGATATTGTCTTGAACTTACATACTAATAATGGGCTTTCAGAAGTTGCAAAAAATGGATATGACGCAACTTGAGTGTACTATAAAAGAAAAGGAATCATCATCGTCAACCTCTGACGGTATTCAATTAAAATCTTATTTTAAAATCAGAATTCTATATGAGATAAACGGAGTATACAATTACTATATATCAGTTTAGTAAAAGTACGATAGTAAATGTTTCCATACATATAAATGGTTTCCGTCACAATTCATGGTATCTAAAGTTTAATAACTATTCGTTAGAAATATATCCAAATAATAATATTTTCACCCGTAAATCATGTACTATATAATCAGTTCGAGATGTAATGTTAATTAAATCATCTTGAAGCTATGTAAATCTCAGAAGACGATCGGACCACAAACTGGCATGCTGTTGCTATGGCTGGATTGGTCACATTCCTTGCAGCAGTCGAAAACACTGTAGTCGGCATGTCAGAGTGGCCTTACATGAGTACAGTCAGTGGTATGATTAGTCTTTTTTTAAATTCACCATTTAGTTATTAGATTTTATTATCTTATCAAAAACAGATCGACCCTGAAGCAACGACGCAGTTTTTTGGATTTGTCGCTTCTGTTTCGAAGTGTGGACATGCATTTTTTGCTATTGTATTCGCATATTGGAGCTATAGAATTCAGAATACTAAGTAAGAATAATTTGAATTTGAAAGGCTACGTTTTTTTAATTACTTAATTAAAGTATTAACTATATGAGATAATACTAGGTTAGTAGTATAAAGTGAATAACACTATTTTAGGATTCCTCTGATTGTTGGTCGTCTTATTGCTTTCACTGCATGTTGTTTATACCTATCTGTCGAGTTCCTACCAACCAAGCGCCGATTTCTTATGCTCTTCTGCTATTTTTTGTTCGGAATTGCTGGCAGTGAGTTCTTTATTTTACTAAAATAATGGCTTTCTTAATGAATTATCATAAAGTATAGATGCTATAAAAGTGGATATCAGGTTCCTCAACTATTTTGCGTGCTTACATTGCTAGTGTAAGCTCTCAAAAGGATCGTGCACGTGCCTACTCAACAATTGTAGTAGCCAACATGCTATCTATTATCATAGGTCCAGGTATGATCCTCCTGCCTCAGTTGCCTTTCTTGGAATCATTATCTTACATCTATATTCCAGTGTGTCAACTAGCATTTACCAGCATTAAATATCCTGGGATCGAAATTATAACTGGTAAATTGCGCTTCCACATTTATTCTGCTCCCATTTGGATAGCTTCTATCACAAACTTCGTGTCGATAGCCATAGTCTGTTTCGGCCTAAATGAATTGCCTAAACGACACAAAACAGAAAGTGAGAGGAATTATTTTACTATACAAAATCTCTGGTCTTATCCTTGATTTTACTTTTTTTAGATGACAACTCGATGTTTACACTACTAGGACTCTCTAGCCGTCTACGAGCAGTACTATCTCTTGATATCGTTTGGACACTTATCATACTTTGCTGGGTACAGAAGATAGTTGCCAACTTAGCCGTAGTCACGTTGCAGACGTAAGCATCATCACGTCAGTCAGGGGCAGTTCAAATATAATTAGTTTAGCGCTCTTGAATTTAGTCTCCTTCAGTATACAATGACGCTCAGAATTACTAGTAACAAATTGCATCGAGGGCACATAAGTGCACTAAGTGAACTAGCGATTGTAACTCGCTTCTGAATGACCTACTTTGTATTCTAATTAAAGATTCGGTTTCAGCACCAAATTGCAGTTCCTTCCTGCATAATTTTCTTAGTTCTACTCAAAGTTGACTTTTGATGAGAAGCAGAATCTCAGATTCGCAGAATTATTATGACAATATAAATAGACACAAAAGGCGTCAATCATCCAGTAATATGGTTGCTATTATATAGTCCATATTTCTTGATGAATTATAGTACTTTTTACTTCCATGTTGTGTTAGTAGTCACCAAAGTAGGCTCCACCAAAGGGCATTATTATTCAATTACTTTGGGGAAGAACTACGACCAAAGGGTATTTGTTGCCTATCGCTTTTCTATTGATCCAACAAGTCCAGTGATGGCATTGTGGTGTAGGTCATACGAAGTCGGGAAATCAGGGCAGGATCGGCTCCTCTGCGTGACCAGGAGGCGTCTCCATTTCTTTCTCCTTCTTCTTGCCAAACTCGTCCGATGGATAAGTATTCAACAATTGCCATCCAAAATAGCTGTTTGTGAGTGAAGAGAGTTGGTTAAACAAGGCGAAGTGTTTCAGTTAAGAGGTAAAGAAATTCCATCGCATAAGAACAGTCTTTCTGTGACGAGTGCAAAAAGATAGCCTAAGAGCGTAGAAATAGTGTAGTTTCTTCGGTCGACATACATAGCTTACTCTAGCCGTTTTTATACACAAATAAATAAAAATTCATATAACACTAATCCTTTACGCAAGAACAACGGTGCTATTGTGGCCTAGTGGTAGTCGGCGAGGCGTAGTATGTGGTGGTCCAGGTGTCGGTCCCCCCCGGTTCCATTTTGATCTTCTCGTATTGAGTAATAGTTAATCATTTCTTGTGCCTATGTGCAAACGAGGCTGAGATACGGAACAGGCTTGGGTGGGGGTTTCGGCTATTCGTGAAACAAACCGCAGTCGACCGGTGCAGTGGTAAGTTTCGGTGCACTTGGACGGTAAGATTTGAAGACTTCGAGGAGTGAAAGTTTATTGGTGGGTTTTTGTCTCTATTTTTCAGGGATTTCTTGAGCCGGGACTTTGCCTCAGTGCTCATCTCCCTTTTGGGAGGCGAGTGGGGCAATTTTGGACGCTTCTGAAGCGTTCAGCACTCAGGTGCTGGGCTGCTTCAGAAGCTTATTGGCACATAGGTGCCAATACTTTGAATATAAGGGGAGGTCATGCCCAAATTTTCCACGATTCAAAAAGATGTGTTATATACTAGTCTTTTGTGTATAGATAGAACCTTAGCTACCTCTAGGCTAAGGTCTCCAAAATTAGGAAGGATACTACCCCAACCCTTAACGGGTATAGGGTAGTATTCCCTCCAAAAGACCATATCCTACCTTCCCTTTCCGGAAGGTAGTTCTGGTCGTGTCCAGCCACTCGTTGTGAGTGGCTTTCGAAGGGCTTTTGAAGGCCGAAGAAACTAGCAAATTCAAATACATATACACTTTTCGGTATCCGTACTTTACGCTGGTATAGTTTAGGCTGTCGAGAGATAAGAGACGCAGAGATAAAAAATTGGGCATTGATTCGCCTTCCCAATATTTTTCAGCATGACCCTTTAGGGTCAAATGGCACCTGGGTGCCACAAAGCTCCAGAAGCAGTTCAGCACCTAAGTGCCAAACGCTTCAGAAGCGTCCAAAATTGCTCCACTCGCCTCCCAAAAGGGAGATGGGGGAAGAGCACTGAGGCAAAGTCCCGGCTCAAGAAATCCCTGAAAAATAGAGACAAAAACCCACCAATAAACTTTCACTCCTCGAAGTCTTCAAATCTTACCGTCCAAGTGCACCGAAACTTACCACTGCACCGGTCGACTGCGGTTTGTTTCACGAATAGCCGAAACCCCCACCCAAGCCTGTTCCGTATCTCAGCCTCGTTTGCACATAGGCACAAGAAATGATTAACTATTACTCAATACGAGAAGATCAAAATGGAACCGGGGGGGACCGACACCTGGACCACCACATACTACGCCTCGCCGACTACCACTAGGCCACAATAGCACCGTTGTTCTTGCGTAAAGGATTAGTGTTATATGAATTTTTATTTATTTGTGTATAAAAACGGCTAGAGTAAGCTATGTATGTCGACCGAAGAAACTACACTATTTCTACGCTCTTAGGCTATCTTTTTGCACTCGTCACAGAAAGACTGTTCTTATGCGATGGAATTTCTTTACCTCTTAACTGAAACACTTCGCCTTGTTTAACCAACTCTCTTCACTCACAAACAGCTATTTTGGATGGCAATTGTTGAATACTTATCCATCGGACGAGTTTGGCAAGAAGAAGGAGAAAGAAATGGAGACGCCTCCTGGTCACGCAGAGGAGCCGATCCTGCCCTGATTTCCCGACTTCGTATGACCTACACCACAATGCCATCACTGGACTTGTTGGATCAATAGAAAAGCGATAGGCAACAAATACCCTTTGGTCGTAGTTCTTCCCCAAAGTAATTGAATAATAATGCCCTTTGGTGGAGCCTACTTTGGTGACTACTAACACAACATGGAAGTAAAAAGTACTATAATTCATCAAGAAATATGGACTATATAATAGCAACCATATTACTGGATGATTGACGCCTTTTGTGTCTATTTATATTGTCATAATAATTCTGCGAATCTGAGATTCTGCTTCTCATCAAAAGTCAACTTTGAGTAGAACTAAGAAAATTATGCAGGAAGGAACTGCAATTTGGTGCTGAAACCGAATCTTTAATTAGAATACAAAGTAGGTCATTCAGAAGCGAGTTACAATCGCTAGTTCACTTAGTGCACTTATGTGCCCTCGATGCAATTTGTTACTAGTAATTCTGAGCGCTACTGTAGTTCAGTCAACACAAACATATCCTAGGTATTGTGACACTAAAAGAATTATAAAAATTTATTGGTATGCTTATAGAATACTAGTAATTGCATATAATACCATTTTAGAATTTGCTCTCCACTTATGATGATTTCATTCGGCTGGGATGGCCAGTTAACTGTAAGAGTGTTATCAATATGTATGGGACTAGTGGGAGTGCTATCTATTTCTGTAGCAAGCTCTTTCATCTTTTGTCGAGTCGGAAATTTGTAAGTGGTATTTTTCCCAATTAAAATAATCATACGAATAGATTAAAAATTGAGAATTTTGCTGTTACTTATAATTCTATAATAATATTAAGTAGAGCGAATGATTGATGATAAGGCCATAGTTTTCCCAATTATTGTAATCTAGGTAAGATGTTTTTAAAAATATATATGCAACTAAATACAAAAAAGTGCACAATTAACCACATATATTATGGATTTTTATTATCTTTATTCGTGTTATAAAATAAGAATATCGGTTACTACATTTCAAAATGCTTTTTATAAAGGCTAATTTTGAATTGATCTTAAACAAACTTGTTTAATAATATTCCCACTGATTCCGATAGATTCTGATTTAGTTCCAATGTCTAATCACAAATCTTTGATATAAGGTACTTTGAATTACCATAAGACCTACTGTTCGCATTACTTCTATCTGCTTCCTCTTTGCTCACACCGATATTCGAAATTAAACACTTCTGGTTGCTACTGCAACAAGCTCCCACACCCATAGGTCCCTGCTGGTGAATCCCTCAGACACTCATCAGGTCGCAAGGTCCGATTGGGTTGAAACGTAGTCTCCGAGTCGGCTGCGGCGGTTTCCGCTACTTCTGCATCTCTTCGTTGTCATGCGCATCATTTCAAGCATCGCTTGGCCACTTCGATTGCTACTTGTTATCGATGACGTTCACAACAGACGACGTGTCCTGGAACTATACGATTGTTTCAGTGTGAAAAGAATTGCGACTGTCCAACGGAAAGATAGGAGGGCATTAGGAGCCTTTCACAGTGAACTGTGGTGGTGACTCAGAAGGAAAGTGGACTATCGATACGCAGTTTCAGTGGTGATAACCCAGTCTCATAGAATTGTGACCAAGTTCAGTATTGGCATTTGTCTCACGAAATGAGGGTTGGGTTATTGAAGCTAGTGTAACTACCACAGCAATGCGTATATTTGGAACTCCTAATTGCTTTCTACATTTAGGCAATTTACAACATTAAAATTTTCCGCATATTTATAGAAAATATTTACAATACATGGTTTCGGGAAAAAATTACGTTATGAAGATGTTATTTTACAGTATTTCACCCCGAGTATCCTTCCTTATATCAATAATAATCTCACTTGTCATGTACATATTGTCATACCCATATTCAATTACTAGCCACCCTGTTCTACCCTATAATGGTAAGTTTTATTTATTGTTTAATTTTAGTCATCCCCTTATATTTGTGGCAGGGCAAAAATTAAAGCGTGATCAGTGCAATTGACAAAGAAGGTAGTAGGTTAATAGAATATAAATATGCATATATAAACTAACTGGAATAAACTACTTCAGTTACAACGGGTGTAGGATGCAATCGGAATGAGTACACCTGGTGTGACACTGCGTTCGCCACATGGCCATTGGTGTTCTTACCAGTTGTATGTGTGGTAATGGGTATTGGTCTACCTACTTCTGCCATATCTCTTGATACTATTTACTCAAAAGTGCTAGGCAACATTGATCAGGTTTGCTACAATATATACATAAGATTACAGCATTTGATATAGTGAATACATGGTAATTCAGTGCTTATTAAAATACTCATTATATTAATGAATTTTAAAAATCAAAACTATGCATTTTAGAGCTTAATGCAAGGTGCAATAGTTGTAGCAGAAGACTTTATTCTTATCCTAGGTCCACTGTATTCAGCGTAAGTACAAATATTTTTAAACCATTAGCAATTTGCCAAAATATCTCGTTCCTATTATTATTATTTATAGTTCAATGTTTTCTGCATCTGGTCAAGCTTCCCTCTGGGTGATGAACGGAGTGATCACCATGGCAGGCATCATCCTTTGGTTGGCTTACTTCCCACGTCTTAAAATGTACAAATAGGGCTAACATACTAATTTAGCACACTAACTGTTTTTACGAAACTAGGGCGATCTATCGCCCGATTGAACTTTCACTATACTTCTCTACTATATGGTTTTTTGTCGGGTCTTACATTAATATACCAGGGCAGTGACATCCTAGCGTAGAATATTACATTCCTTACTCCGTAGAAAATTAGTAAGAAAAATACGTATACCAACCCTCCCCTAAGTAGTAACTTTTATTCTTTGGTAATTTCCTCCATGTGCATTAATGTCGCATTACATATTTCCATGATTCTCGCCCAATGAAATGGAATATCCAGTCGTACATAAACTGAAATAAAATTTACTACACTACCTATACTGCCCAGAGGTAATCAACTATCACTCCGCTGTAAAACGACAGAACTGTAGACTATACTATATTGAAACTTTTGGAACACGCGTATAATGGTAGATGCACAGCACACTGGAACTAAAATTTTAAATGGAGTATATTAATTTTTCATATTTACACGTTATATCAATTATTATAGCAGAAAATATCCATGAACGAATGGAAAGTTGTGAGCAATTACGATTTAGAACTGATTATTTTAATGGAGAAGAAATTTTCAATGAACCAACAATCCATGCAAACAACATTAAGTAGTGGAACGCGGCATACAGAAACAACACAAAATGGAAGTATTAAAAACTAAAGGAGAATACTAAACCTCTATGAATGACTAGAGAGTAATAATTCGTCCGAAAAATTCGAGCTCATGTTTAGTAAATTAATATGCTATTTCACCAAGTACAATCATCTATTTCACGATAAATTTGTGAAAGAAGACGGCATACATAAAAACCTAATTTTTTCATCAGATAGGGTGATAGTACAGCGTCATCGATATGTAAGATGAGCATCTTTAAGTTGATCTTTAAGAGAACCGATGGGCAACCACTGCCCTGCTCTATCCCATTCCTGATCTGCCCAATCACTACGCAAACAGCGCATACGACGTTCCGAAAGGAAAAGCGGTTTACCTAAGTAATAAAAACTGATTAATGTATATTTGAAACAACATAATTTCTAACAGCACCAATTATGATCCATGGCAAAATTTTTTTCGTACTGAACATTCAAAGGGAGTTGTGAAGGTTAAAAATGTATGTAAAATAATAATCCAGTTATATACATATCTAAAATAACTACTGACGATTTATATACTACGTTATAAAAAAACGCCTGTTGGAACTTAAGTTTTGTATAGATATAAGCAGATTGCAAAAAATTACATAATATTTTTACCTCTTCTTAAATTACGATCCTCTTCTCCATGAATGTCGAGATAAACAGACCCCCACAATTTCGCCATTTTTTCACGAACCACCACCATAAGTGACGAATTGAGTGCAACGTAGCAACATATACCACTTCCACAGTCCATTGTATGCTTCAAAAACGTATTAAAAAACCTAGATATAACCAAATATTTTCAAAGGCTATTCCAGATTTTTCCCACTCACCCGTTCCACCTCATTAGAAGGAGCCGGCCTTTGATGTTCATGAACAGTTATAGAAGGCACACGACAACAATCATCTAAGCATACCAGCTGAGAGCACAGCAGACAAACGAGTGGATATTGAGGGACCTACGACATAAAATCTTCTTTGAAAAAATCTATTTTAGTCATTCTCAGTTTACCTTATCACAATTTATACATGGACGGTGGAAGTAACGTGAAAATAGAGTGTCATACTTCTCCGGTAGATCGAGAAGAACAAATGGTCTCCAAGACAGTGGTTCACGAGTAAGAGCCTTTAAAGAAATAAAAAGCACTTTCTAACAATTTGTTTTATTCTGCAAAAATGTAACATTCACTATACATTTAGATGATTTTCACCAGCATACTTTTGCATTATCTTTCCATAAGCTAATAAATTGTATCCAAACCACATATTGCTCTAGTTTTATGTGTCTATGAGTAAAAAAAAAGACCATGCAACCTCAAGATTTGTAATTTTATAATTTGAAAATTGTTACGAGACTCAAAATATTTCAAGATTATACATGAAAACTGGATTAAAATGAAGTGAGATCTACAAGAAAAATTTCCTAATCATGGAATTAACCAGAGTAAATTAGTCACAATTGATGGTAAGCATAAATATTACGCACGAAAACTAATTCATCCAGGTTATGGGAGTAAATAACTTCGAATCAGACGAAATGAACTCATCTAAGAGTTAAAGGAATTTGTTTATTTCAGAATTTCAGTTATCTAATGGTCTAGAAACTTTAGCTTTTTGGTATGAGCCACCTAGTTTACATTTAAGAAAATAGCAGTAAAACTAGAATTATAATATCCTATACTATAAATTTTCTTAGTATTAGTGGTAGCAGAGCAACGGTGCGATTTACTCACGCCTACTAGAACAAAATTTGCGCAGAGAAAAACTATTGCCTTTTTAACTTTATATTCAGATAAACTATATTACTACTTAAACTGTTTCCTAGCTAGAAACAACATCTGAATAAAGCTGTTTCTCAGATCAAAAACTACAACTCCAGCTTTAAAAATAACAGAATTTTATATTTCTATGTTTAATTACGAAAAACGAAACAAATTTATAAACACACTATATAGCTGATTTGACTGATTTTAAAATAGATGTTAGCCAAAACGCAAGTAAAACAATATAATTGGAACATATTATTTCCCGGGAATAACTTTCTATTTAAAATTGTCGGTCTCACAATCGATTCAAAGAATGATTCATGTGACAATAATTAGTGTACGAGTAACTAACTCAACGTAGCACACATTGTTTCAGTAGGTTTAAATACTATTGTCACATATTCCTAATCAAGTTTATAGGCATATATTCAGTAAATTTAATTCCTTAATCGTAATAATTTACAAAAATATCATTAAATAATTGCTATAAAGCTCATATAATTTAGTAAATAAATGTAGTTGATAAAAGCAGCATAGATAGAACAATATGCTTTTGCCCAACAATTGAAATTAAACTTCTATTGTTGCTTAAAAACAACCACACTTATTTATCCTTTCATGTATGCCAGTCATTGGGTCTGCACTTACTTTTCTTGTTTACTTAGTGATCCCACCAGTTCACAAATTCCAGCCGCTATAAACTTTAAGTTGTCCCCCACACGTCTTTAGTTCAATATTCCAGTACTACTTACGTGATTCAAAACAGTAGAAATTACTAATAGAACCCTATTAACTGTTCTTCTGCTTTATCTATTCCAGGTTCTAATTGATCAATTATTTATTTTTATCACACGCCAAATGATAATAAAATCTTCACAACCGCGTGACGAGACGTCTTTCCCAGCTGGTGTAAGTATAAATACAAAGCAATATTAAAATCCGGATTTTGTTTGATTTAGCCTCCCAACAACGTTTACATACATATTGTGTTCGCACAAACATTGCCATCATGGGATATTCATATTCCTACCAATATTACTACGTTCTATATCAAATAATCGTAACTTTCTGACCAAAAACCTTTTAAATGTATATCACTGTTCAAAATACTATAGTGAATTTTCAAGACAATTACTGTTTACAGAATAGTGCATTTTCATCACACACTTCGGAAAGGATGGGAGCATTCGAAGCACTACAACTCAGCTACAATAATGATCCAGTGACACAATCACCAATAAATTTAGAGAGGTGCAGTTTGACTTATGGACTATTAGATAAAAACAGCTAGCTTAATTACTCGAATAATTTTTTGAAAAACGTATTTTATGCATTTATTTTTATCTACGACAATAACATTAGTTAATAAATATCGTTGTAGGCCAGCCCTACTACAAACACATTATCGATCGCGCTCCCATCCTCAGTTAAACAACCTCCACCAGCAAAACGAAGCGTATACAACACGGCTAATAAATCCAACAGGAAATGGTCCAAGGCAAAACCTATCCGTACAGATCAATGATCCTAGAACGGAAGCTGTTTACGTACCTACCACTATATCTAATGGTGGGTGAATCCGAGCAGTTGATATACTAGAGGATGACAAATGAACATTCGTAATAAACTCTACAAAGGACTTCTCATTTTAGTAGATTCGAACGAAACAAGGAAGAAATATGAAAAACTATCAGATGTGTATTCAACATCTGAAGATACCACTCAATTTGCTAGAAATCTCAGTGATTATGTTAGTGAACACATACCATATGGTAGGTACGAATTACAAATAAAATGATAGAACCAAAGTAACTCAATGTTCGTGTTGATCCATATTTTAGGTGTACCAATTACTGTGTTGAGTTTACTATGCTTTGTTGCTTTCGTCTTGATACTTGTCGGTATGTTTTGCAATATATAGTGCTAGTAATAATATTATCAATAATTTAAGATTTTATAGGAGCATTCAATATCCCTTTCTGTCGTTTGCAGCCTATGATACCTATTTGGCTAATGATAGCAGGTTTACTTTTCATCACTTCATCAGTTTTTCGGATTTACCGTCTTATTCCTGTACCCCATACATCTGAACGTTCTCTGTCAACTGATCTATGCTGTCGTGGAACTGAGTTACTGTTCGCATTAGCAAACATTGTATGGCTTATACTAGGTAGGTTTAGTCCTTAAGTAGTTTGCCTTTATCCATAACACTATTATTTGTTATTATTCAGAAGTTACAGGGTGTGTATGGGTTTATGGTAGCAAACCATATGTACATTTTGAAGAAGGCATATTTGAACAGCATTTTTGTAATTGGGGTTTATTTTGGATAGCCTTTTGGACTTGTACATGCTATTTGGTGAGTAATTATTGTGTTAACCTCTGTACGTAAAAAACAACACACCATAAGGTTTCCCATAATGCATGATTGCATTTCAGCTTCTCATCTGCTTTATCATTATTGCTTCAATATGTCTTCTAATATTTGGTTTGTACAAGGAATCAAATTCGCAGAATATTACTCTGAAGTGACGGCAACGTAAATGGCAGTATAATCAATGCTGGTAAAATAAAGCATTCCCTAGAGTTACTAACACAATTAATTAAGATTTTTGATATTAAAGGAAACTTGAGTATTGACTAACCTTATGGGGTGTGTTGTAGTTCCATAATATAGAGGGGCCAAACTGTTTCAGCCATAAGGAAAGGGATTCTTCATCAGGTATAATGCTTGAGATCTCTAGAAAGTGTTCCGTAATATAATTTTGTCGTTATTAGCAGTAAAACCTTCCTTAAACAAAGTACTGTTTACTCTAATCCTATAGAGTAATTACTTTATTCATTGTGTAATAAATGCACTCACTATAATAACTAGCTATATGGACAATCTATTTTCGTGCTTTAAAAATTTGCTTTTCTCAAATTTCCGTTCCATAAATTATAAATACAAAACAATACTGATTAAATGCATTATTTTTTGTTGTTGTCAGTATTTTCAGGAAATATGAACAATATTAAAAATATTTTCACATATCTTGCTTACTTCATATTTACTAGAGTTAATAGAATATTTAAACTAACCAAAGCCAATATCACTTAACGCCTCTTGGATTGAACGATCTGTTACCATAGGCATGCTTTCATTTGTCTTTGGAAGAATTCCTGATTGCCGCCAAAATTCTGCCGTGAAATCGATAGCATCAAGAAGTTGCCACTTAAAACTCGATGGAAATGACGTAACATCTTCCTAAAACATCGAAGACTTATTTAACTATCATTTCTCATATCATATAGCAAATTAATGTAATCTGGGTATTAATATTTCTTCTTTTTTTTACTAAAACAACTCTATAAAATTGTCTAGAAAGACCTAGATATGAGAATATAAATTAGGTGAAAGGAAAATAAAATATGAAAATAAACATTAATATATAAACACACCACCCATTCATCTTCCATCACCTCTAGCACTCCACTGAAATACATAACATTGGAGGAGAGCTTTTCAGCTATCATGAGTGGAAGATGTGATAGCTCCTAAAAAAAGTTTTTTCCCAAAAATAATCTAGAAGAGTGCACATAACAAAACTTATTGTGTACAGTCATGAAATAGTTCTTACCATTAATTCATTTATATATAAGCTATGATTAGTAATAAAACTACAAAATAATATAAATTCTAGGGCTCTGGATCAAAAACGCGATAGTTAAATAATTTTACTAATTACAGAAAAATAGATGTGCTATCTGAAAATGAGGTAGAATTTATTAATTCTTGTTTCGCAGTTAGTTTTTAAATATAGTTCCAAAAAATTCATATCATTACGTTTTATATTTTGCTGTTGTGTAATTCCTTCGCATTTACCACAATTGGGAGCCCAATTTCCACTTTTTTAGTTTTAAATTCCAACCAATCCACTTAATATATATTTATATTCTTAAAATTACCATAAAATTCTCAAACGTACTGATTATAATTATTCAAAAATGTAGTGCACTCCCTAAACAGCTTTATTACCTACAGTTACAACACTTAACCTGAATTATTATACCACATTTGCAAATGGAAATTGCAATCAAACTAATTGATAAACATATTGTAATAAATTATAAAAATTAAAGACTACAATATAAATGTATTTATTGGCATGCAATTGATAATTAAAGCTTACCCCAGTAATACCACCGATGTGGTGTTGGCCCTTAATAAGCCTCTCCAAAGTCGTTCGCGAACATCGAAGTAGCAGACATAAAAACGTCTTAACTATGGTAACTCTTAAAATACGACGTGCTAAGACACGACATAGCTCTGAAAAATTAAAACTGACGTCATATAATAATGTTTCAACCATAAGTAAACTTACGTCGTTTGTCTTCTTTAGAGAGTCGCTGATTATCAATCACAAACGAAGAAAGACGCACAAACAGTGACTTCAAATCAAATAAGAGGAGAGGAACCTGTAAAATCTAGTTATTTCGTATTCCAATATAAAGTTATATCAAAAACGGAAAAATTCTGATACTAACTGGTGAAGTTCTGTCCAGGAAGTGTCCTTGATAGGAATGGTCATTACACATTGAACGTCGTCGAGCTCTTTCTCGCGCCGAAGTCTAGAAATAATGATAAACAAGCGTGAAGAATCAAAATGAATTGTAAATTCTTACCGACTGAAGAGCGCGTAGATCGTCCGGACGAAGATCAACGACATCTATCAAATCGTCATCAGAAACCGTTAAACCGTCGTCTGAGCATGACGGCTGAAATATGAGAAATATGTAGATCATATGGTGAAATATAAGTTTCAAGTGAAGGAAAAAACATACAGCAAAATCTTCCTGAATCTTTGGAAGTAACAGATCTTTTACAGCATATAAACTTATTTCTTCATCCCGTCTAGAAGTCCGAGCTACCGAAGCGGGTATTAGGTGCTCTGTATATTGGAAACAATTAAACTAGCAAAAGTTTAAAAAATAAGTGGTTTAGATGAGAACCTGTAATGAGTGCTCTAGTATTTTTTCTTCTTTCAGCAACAGATAGTTTGTTGAATAGCATACAACGCTCCACATTACTCCTGTAATTAAGTATTCTAAACATATATATCGATGTATCAAGTAATGACGAAAAGATTACTTAATTTATCAATATCTACAGTTATGCCTACTTAATAGCTGCGATAATGTGAGTTTGTCCTCTAGTAGGAGCAGCTTCCTCGGTTCTATTATCCCAAAATCGGCTGATCATCACATCAGACATATTATCAGTATAATGCTCTGTGTACGCAAACTGGTCATCCGAAGACTGGAATTATAACGATAAACAATAACACAATATTAAAAAACGAAAACGTACAAAAACTAACCGTAAATGTCTTTTTCCAGTACACAATGCAGTCCTTTAGGGCGTCAAATGCCTTAATTAGTAGTTATAAATGGTTATAGAACTTAAATCTAGGTATAAATATCACATATCTTTAGTAACTGTAATTAAATAAAATCTTTTCTCTTGCTAAACTTGAAAACAAAAATATTACATGTTAAATGCAGTACCTTATCATTATCATTTTCTATGAGTCCTTTGCTACTTGTTTGAAATCCCCAGTCAACTGATAATGGCAACTGAGCACTCACTGGAAATCGACATAAGGGACATGATACCTCAAGACGGGCCTCTGGAGGTACAACACGAAGGTCATTCTGAAAATGCACATAATTAAAAGTATGAAATTTTTTTTAAAATTATCTTATTATAAAAAATAATAAGAGGAAAGCCATAAATTCAAATAAGATTTGTTTTGAAACGTTACACGTATTGTCTCCCTGTAAGCATTGAAACATTTGATATGAGCTGTATGTCCACATGTCTTTAGTTCAATTCCAGTTGAACATTCTAAGAGGTCAGAATAAAATGGAACCTAAAATGTATAAAGTTGGTATAAAAAGATCACTTCCAATTAATATTTTGAAATATATAGCATAATTATATAACATATTTAAAAATTATCTTAATTTTCAAAAAACATATCCCAATAGTATTTAACAGTACACCAACATGCTGAGTTAGCTCTTTACGGGCAGTCCTCCAACGCTTACGCATTTTTTGTTCTCGCATTCCACTCCTTTGTATACTGTCATCAAGCTGCAGAAGGTCAAGATCCAATTCAGCAGTCGGCAAACAATTTTCAGCTAACCAGTTAATGCCAAGCTGAATAAAATCTACTTTATTCAAAAAAATTTCTCGCTGCGTTTGTACATATATCGTATATATAATGTACTGAAATAGTTAGTTGATTACCTTCACGAGCATTCCCAATGGTTCTTGAAGAGTGGACGGGGTGTCAAGATCCCCACATATAGGACATTCAAAAAGACGGATATCAGGCTGAAACATTCGGAATTAGTAATAATGGTTTTGGGAACATTTTAAAAAATACTTGCCTGGCTGGTATCAATTAAATCAATTTCTTTTTGAGTCATTCCCTCTTTCTCCATCAGTCGTTTCATTACATCTGAGTTTTTCTTTCTATTAGCAGCGAACAGAGCTTCTACTCTACGTTTGGCAGCTAGTTTCCTTTCCTGCAAAAGTATATAATAAGACAACAAACATAAATTGTTTGTTATATATTAATAAGGTTCCGTAAAGCCTAACTATTAATTAGAAATAGGGAAATACCAGAATAGCACGCTTCTCGTTATCTTCTTTTTGATGTAGCGTTTCTGATTTCAATTCACACTCCTTTAAACAACAATGGAGAAAAAGTCGCACAGCTTCATCTCTAAATAATTAGTGTGAAGAACTGGTGATTCGGTTTCAATATCAAAGAAAAAGCCTCAGAGATATTACTCATTGAAGAGGTTCTAATCAGTGTACATCAGATGACACGCATGAAACCATCATAGGCCAGGTGAGAATCGAACCAACAACCCAATCTTACTAAACAACCATACAACCTCTACAACACACTTACATTTCAGAGAGCATAGAGAGCAATCGCCCTATGTATTCTGCCGCTCCTCCAACAATTCGCTCTTTGTCAAGTTCGCCACGAGTCAGTACTTTTTGTAACATTTCTCTTTTGTTTCCCCGTTTGTCACATTCTCGAGTAAATAATATATATATTATAGATTGCACACTTATGGGGCTAAAATACATTCACAATTGAAAATTGTAAATCCACAGAATACAAGAATAAACTAGAATAAAATAAGAAAGTAATGTTGAAAATATCAAAGATATTAACGCACGCTGATGAACCTGATGTTCTATACAATGTGCGAAAGCGAGAAATACCAGCCTCCCTTGCCGTAGGAGACAGACTGGATGCATACTGGACAGCTAGAGTCAGTAGATAGATGGTTAACTGCACTGAGCTATCTCGTACACAGGAAGATTCCATTGACTAGAATAGAAAAAAGTTATAGTAACACAATGTATATATTTTTAATATGAAATGTGAAAAATAAAGAAGGATAATAGTAAAGTAAAAATGAATTCACAGTTCGTAAAATAATGAGTGAAAGTTGAAGGAATTTGCTTGATAATAATATTCGGCCTATATCCTCAACAGCTGAATGCCGATAATTTTGTTTAAAATTTGAGAGTCGATAGGGAATCCACAGCTGTGAAATCTTCTGTTCAGAACCCAGCATGTCTCT
The DNA here is from genome assembly GCA_964036235.1 of Heterorhabditis bacteriophora. Taxonomy (NCBI): domain Eukaryota; kingdom Metazoa; phylum Nematoda; class Chromadorea; order Rhabditida; family Heterorhabditidae; genus Heterorhabditis; species Heterorhabditis bacteriophora. Next base: position 2,747,665 of record OZ038428.1, on the reverse strand, counting down.
TTCTCTAAAATTTAAATTAAATTAAATGCCCAGTGATATAAACCACTTTAGTGGTCAATTTCAGTTAGAAAGATGACTATACTTACTGCTTTTCAATATCCATCATTACTGAAGCACTATATTTTGGTGTTAAAGCTCGCATTTGACAAAATACAGGGCAAAATTCAGAGAACCATATCTGCAAAAAATGTAACTTAGACTTATCTTTCCAATTTATTTAAGATATTTTACACCTGTGGTTTAAGCTGATAGGAACCTTGACGCATTTGGCCACCAGGCGTTGCATCTGGCTCAGAGAAGTCGGCTATCTTAATAAATGTCATTAGTAACCAGTAATTGAATCATAGGTTTAAGAATTACCTGATTAAGTATATCATCAAACATTTGATCCACTATATCGGCTCCTCTGCTTCCTTTCTCTGCTATAGCGCTTCGCAGTCGCGAATGTGTTTGCTTCTCCATTGCCAAACAATTCACCATTTCAGCCCTCATTGCTTCCTCAACGGAGGCACCGCAGTTTACCAGAACAACTACCAATTCACAAAGAAGTCTATAACAAATTAAACTATTTCTAAATTATCTGATTCGTTGATAAACAAGATTATAATAAATTTTAACACATACGACAATAATAGGAAAAGAGAAATATCGAACCTGAGTGCTGCACTAAGCAATGGATCAATCCATTCTTGTCGATTAATTATTTTTGCATTATCCTCATCCCAAACAAAATCAATGATTTCAGCATTGTGCATATCGATCGGTAAACTATGAATACTACAATTCAGTATCGGTTCACAAAAGTAAATGCGAAATTATAACATTCTACATCAAAAATCTTCAAAATAGACAACAAGAGGAAGACTAAGTTACCTCTGTATATATTTATCAGGGTTTATTGTTTTGAAAGCTTCCAAAGCATGAGTAGCGGGCTGTGTTTCCTGTAATAAAATGTTGGTAAAAAAGGGACATGAAATAAATCATTAAAATGAAATCTGAAAAAAAACTCATACTATATTATACTCACAGAGGGTATTTTAGCAAGTAAGGACATGAATAGTTCCATGTGTTCTCGTCCCTTCGTATCTCCCGCACCTCTTAATGTATCATCCATAAAATCACCACTGTGAACTAAAATTAAAGAATTAATTTCTCATTAAAAAAATTAAAATAATCTATTATTTTTATTTGGCCAAAGCCATACATTTAAGTTCTAAAATTACATGAAAACACCTCCTGTTTCCATGCTCTCGCCTAGAGTTAAGTCCATGTCATTGCAATTAACTTTCGTTCCATCAGTAACATTTGGGCTAAGAATATTTCCCCAGCAACATATACCTCCTTCTGGGAGAGAAAATACATCGTCCAGATGAAAACTAGCAATTAAAGCTTCAATAAACCAATCTGCATCCACATTAGCAGCACAATATCTAAAAAAGAAATTAGAGCTTTTTTGGTAAAAACATAGGTTACTGAAAAAATCTATGCTCTCATTATCTTAATTTATTAATATAAATAATTAAGGATCATAAGTAACAACAGGCGAAGTCTAAAAATTACAGTGTATTACCTTATAAGGTCAATGTCTGGTGTTTGGAAAGAAGCGTTAATATGTGCCTGCGCATATATTATGGCTTGAACACGGAGTTGATTTCCATTTCTCACCCACATTCCTGCGTAGTACTCCGCTCTACTCACCTCAATACATAAATTATCGAGAAAAGAAAACTTCTGAGAACCAATAATGCTGTAGTTTTAGAAATCTCAAACATAATAATTTATATTAAAGTCGTACAAAATAGTTCAGGAAATATAATACCTGAATTTTCATTGGATGAAGTAGAATCTTTCTTAGAAGAGGTTCATCTTTTCTAAATTCCCAGGTATGTTCCCTAAAGACCTCCATATCATTAAAGTGCGAGAGAGCCGTTGATAAGTGCCTAAAATAAACTAATTAGAAAAATTATGCTATAGTTAAATCAAACAATAAAAACCAAATGTACAAATACCTATGGAGGGGAAGATGGAATGAAACAGCGTAGGCTGGGCAAGATTTAACATCTACTGTAGCCCATCCACTGATAGCATTCAACCACTGCTAAAAATGAGTAACCATATGAAGATACGAATTAATAAAGATTTTTGATGCATAAAATTTATTTAAATAATACCTCTACAGCTTTGACTATTCTATGAAAGAAAGTAGTGGCTGCAATGACGCTTTCTTGCTTGTGTATGGCAGCTATGAAATTGAACATGGTGATAGCCAGCGTCTCAAATTCCAGAGTGAATGACCTTAGCATGTTTTATACGTGACATTGAAATTAATCACTTTCAGAATATGAAATCATCCTTATTATTAGAAAACTAAAATTTGAAGTCAGTTTTCAATACAGATATCGAATATTATTACCTGTGTACCGGTTCGCTAGCGTCATTTTCTCTATGTTCACCACGAACAATACGCCAGTTCATATTCATTCCTATAATATGCCTATTAATCGAAAATCCAAGACAAAAATAGGATAGATTTCATAGAAATATATAATTAACAAACCTTGCATTCTACACAATAGATTTACGTATGTGTGGACAAAAGCTGATTGATGAAGTACTGTAGAAACCGCAAGTGAAAAATGTGTGAGTAGGTTTTGCATATCCCCCATGACAAACCAATACCCATGTTGTGAAATTACCTATAAATTATATCTCAGAAAAATACTTACTATGTAAAAATAGCAATTTCGAAAGCATTATGAAATAATCTAAGAATATGCACAAATGTCATGTAGATTTAGCTTTCTAAAAAACTTACCGCATTATTTTCCAATACTATTACTTCCCATTCACTATTAAAGTTTTCTATTGCAGCAGCAGAACCACACCATTTCAACATTGGATCTATAATCCAAATAAATAAATAATCACAGATATTTAAACGTATCATTACATTCTAGACAAATTAATTTCAAAAATTCATACCTAGTGTCATATTTGAACGCTCTAAATTTTCTGTTAGTAAATAGAATACAGTGCTGAGAACCATATTCACGAGGTCACATTCATCATTCAGCTTCCGGCATAAAGCCTCCGAAGATAGCATCTAAACTTTCATGATATAATAAAACTTATATTTCAATTATAAGTTATAAAATACAAATTAAAATAAATATCGACCTGGACAGATATGTGAATAACCCTGCTACATGTGTTCTGAACAATATCAGGATGTCTGCCATTTTGCTTCTGATAGATACACAACTCTCGCACACAGTTAGCAACTAGTGGATACCATGCAAAAAATCGACGTGATAACGCATTCTAAAATATTATTAAAAGTTTGATTATAAATAATAAACAAGGAAAACAAAAATCTGTTATACCGTATATTCAGGTTCGGACAGCATACTAAGGCAGAAATTTATAAGGTTCTGTGGGAAATTCATACGAATTACCCAGAACAAAAGTTCGTCCAGTAAAGTTTCGCACCTTTAAAATAATATAAATGTGTATATTGATATTTTAAAATTTAGCATAATGTTTGTAAAAAAGTCACCTTAATAACTCGTCAGGATTGATTCCTGGAAAACAAGACTGCAGACGCTTGACGTAAATGGACTTGCGATCTTTCTCAAATTCTCCTCGTGTTCGCCAATCCAAAGCAACGTCTACACGCATTGCATCGTCTTATAAAACTAATAATTAATAAATATGCTATAATAATCTATTAAATCAGTGAGGAATTAAGATTTTGTACAAAGTTTTACTAACTCCTATTCAAAAATATCACTTTCTGTAAACTACAACGATAGTTATATATATATAATTTCCGGAAACAAGACAAATCTAAAGTGGAAGAAGTAAAACTTTTTGCTAGTTAGACTTTGTTACCACCGATATGCTTAATAACCTACGATATATATCGCTAGAATTCCTTTCAGTTAGGGCTTTGTACAGTTCTTTATCAAGCAGAATTTTCGACATGGCTTCTCTCATCGGACCTCCATAGTTGACGCATTCCTATAAAAATAGACAATAACACTATTTAACGAATAAAAGTCCGTATACAACTATTTTTTTATACTACTATTAATTTCACCTGTAGAAAAGAAATGAGCATGTTTGATGGACGCATTTCATTCTCACAATGCCCTGCTATATTAATATGGTGCTCTGAACTAATGGCATATTGCTCTTCCTTAGCTTTAGTATACCGCGTCATCTGAAACAACCATAGGTAATTTTAAGCATTCTGTAACATAATCCGCCGACCGTAAAAATCAAATGATCAAAACAATAACTAACCCAACCACGCCAGTCAAGAAAGAGTCTAACTATGAGCTTCATCATTACATATTCAGGCAACGAAACAATAAGCGGAGATGGGGTGGGTGGTCGTACAGCATTCTCACCATGCCGGTGACAAAATCTGAATATTAAGGAAGTATTAGAGACTTTATAAAACAAAGAATACTGTGGTGTGAAGATAGCGCTACTACAAACAAAGCCATACCCCTCCGACTTAATCACATCAGCATTCCCGCAATCACATGCTCCGCCTTCTCGAGAAAAGAAGCGAGTAAAGTCATGATCTTCGTGACCTGCACTCTGGAAACAAGCAGCGCACAGCGACATACCTTTAAAGAAATAAAGAAAGTTTTCACTATTTAAATATCCTCTAAATCCAATAACTAAAGTACTAGCAAAAGAAATTATAGTAACTATCCATCAAAAAAAATAGGAAATCATAACTTACATGGAGTTAGTGCACAAGTATTGCACCTGTAAGCTACTGAATCATTCTCCCAAATCTCGTTGCACTTTAGAGAAAAATCCAAATCTTTCACTGAAAGAATAAAATTTAATCAAAAAATAGCATGACAAAACATTATCCAGTCTGTGTTCCCACTCCAATTTCCTAACGTACTCATTTTCTTGAAAGTTTCATACGATTCTCCTTGTGCTATTAAAACTCTCAGTTTCTGATATAGCGATTCCTGCCTTATTGATGTCTTTGTAATAAGTGAATCGAAGAAATCGTCCACAATGAACGCATTCTGCCTGAAATTTGTAATAATAAAACAACTATTATTATGTTTGGTAAATAATACTTTCCAATGCATTTATATATATATACATATATAATACATGTAATATGCAACATGGAAAATGTTATAGAATCCAACACATTGGATAGGGTATAAAAAATCAGCTTAATATAAATTACTTTGAAATCTAAGCTTTGAACTTTATAGGATACGAACCTAGTAAATTCGTCAAAATTCGCTGCATTTGTCAATCCAGTGAAGAGTGGATAACCAATCGTTTTAAGGGAATCCACTTTCTCCTTACAGAACAGAACGGCATCTCGAATTTTCTTTTCATCCTGAATATATCAGAATATGTACATGTAAATATGTGTATTAAACAATAGGTGTTTTTAGAACATGGTATAGCATGTTAGAGAAAATAACTAACAGACTGATATTCATCCATAGTTAAAATAGCATGAAATCGCTCATCATGATCTATTGGTCTATAATGAAGATCTGTAGACCTCCCTAAAAGCAGCAGATATTTAAATCTAAATTAGTGATAAGGAATGTTAAACCTACATCGATCTTCTAATTTTGGTTCATCCAAACTAGCTGATGGTTTAGTGAAGGGGTCTCCCGGAACTGGTGCCATTAGGAGATTAATTTATAACGTTCTGAAAAAATCAAAACACTATGAAGCAAAAGTATCTCATGGAATGTGGAGCTCACACATGCATGTATAAAGTTTGTAAAAACAAAAAGATGCTAGTAGAATATAACCAACAAGTCCGCAACATTAGTAACGCAGTACAGAGTTATAAAATGACCGTAAATCACATTCATGTTGGGTAGTTACAATATTTTATAGTATTTCATTAAATAATTTATTTTCTCGTAGACTTTAATATTTATTGTGGGTTGTCACTGCAAATCCAGGTGGGAATTCAAGAAAATAATTCAATAATCATGTAATTATGAGGAGTAAATAGGACATTGATATTTATGTAAAAATTTTGCTATAGTGTTATTCTTCATACTCTGCCGACATACTATCGAGAATGGAGGTTCTCATTTGTTTGAAATCATAAACAATAAATGATCACCTTCAGAAATATAGATCTGGCTCATCGAGCGGTATACGAATATTCTTTAATAACATGAAGGGCTAGCGAGTAATTATAGCAGTAAATCCAACAATAGTACATTTGGGGATTATTTTCAATTATAATTAGTTTATCTAGATTTTACTACTTTAAATATTTAGTAGTACATGTACTAACATGCAATATTTGGCTATGGTATTAAATGAAAAATTATATTTTACTCATTTGTCAGTTATGAAACTTTATGCGCGGCAGTGTATGAGTAATGGAAAAAAGGCCGTGATTACTATTTTCCATAAACTGATCCAGGGTATGTTCAAATATCTCTTGTTAAATGTGAGTTGGTATGTGATATAAATAAATTATTGATGTTTGGTGTGAACAAGAATATAGTATCATATGGTTCCTTCATTTATAGGAGTTATTCAAAAACAACTATAATTAACTATTTCTAGGAGTAACGTTTCAAGAAATTGCTGCGACTTACACTGCTTTTCTTGTGAAGTTTTCACTATATAGATTTTTTTTTAATTTTGAAGAAATCCTTTGAATATGATATTAAAGCATTCAGCACAAACTGATGCCTGTACCATGTCGTCGTCCTGCAGAATATTTCCTTGCATACGTGCTTGTTCACATATATCTTCTATATACCATTATTTATGCAATGATTAAACTTATTATTAAGCAGACAAAAGTGAAAGGAGCTAAAATTATTCCCATGTTACCCAACACTACGGATTGGAGAGAAAAAGTAGTATTAGTATATAATTTATTATATATATTTTTAGCGTTTAGTATATATTCATGACATCCCATTATAACTACTGTTGAGATTGGTTTCTTCGTAACTTCACTGTTTTTCTTCCACTGGCTATCCTCCATTAACTTTGGTGCTTCTATTGGTTGGCACTCTCTTACAACTTGGGTAATTAACCTTCGACCTCAGATCAACATTAAACCACAACTTGTAAGTATTTCTAATTGTTATTATAATGGCTAAAATTAATATAAAGAGATTAGGCGAAATTTTTCTTGTGTATAGGTTATTTCAAAGACAGACTCATGCCACTCAATGCAAGCCGTCTCGTTAGACATATCTAAGGTTGGTTCAAAACTATTGAGTAGATTGTACGGGAGGTAGTTGGAATTATTTTATAATACCAAATTAGCAGCATGTTTTATATGGATGCCGATCTCGACATATTTGTTACGCCAGAGAGCGTAGATGTTCAAGAGGCTATGAATAAATTCGAAGCAGCTAGCAATACAGTCTCTCTCATCAGTGAACTCACTTCACCAGTCGTTAGGTCTGAAAAATTTTCAAAACATATATGAAAACATCATTCTATATTTATAGTGGTATCACACGAACGGAGTCAATGGATTCACAAATATCTTGGGAGTCCTTCTTACCGGATGCTGTCTATCGAAATGAGCTGAACGATACATGCGACAATGAAATAGACATAGACTTAGAAATGGAAAAAGCACTGGAAAAAAATGTATTCTTTTTAGCATTTAATGCTCTAGTAGTTATTGATTTCTTTACTTTAGAGAGGAGTGGAGAATTTTGACGATACTTGCTTAACGACAAATTTTGCCACCAAGAAACTGGATTTATCACTATTCAAATATAATCCTGTAAATTGTACAAATCTGTACAGTGATGAAGAGAATTACCGATTCGATAGTACAAACACAAATAAAGCTGCAGTCCTATTCGAAATATCCACTAATAAAGTAAGCTTATTTTATAAATATGATTTAAATTAGCCTATTTGCGATAGTTACATTTTACTATTGAAATCTTTTTTTTCAGTCCTTTGTGTCGTCATCTGAACCTACTTCACAAAGAGTCACTAATACGTCAGAAAAAACATCTAATCAGTCAATCTGTGAGAGAGTCACTAGTGCTAATGGAGAGAGTTATATCTAGTAGATGTCAGGCAATACTCCAAAATTAATGAGGATTAGACTTTTTAGTATTTATTATCATAAATCAAACAAACATTAATTACAATGATTAATTGACACACTCCTTCCCTTCATCATCAAAGGCACCCTCAAGATTTATAACTCCAATATCTATCCACTGCTCCGCAGTAGGGTTGCCGCTATGGATGAACTTCTTCGGTATGATAAATTTAATCTTGCGTGAACAAGCCTGGAACTATAGTGCTGCCTAACATTACGTATAACGTTGAATAATGCAATATTTAATTAGTCAACTCAGATTACAATGAAAAGAACAGGGACAGATGAAAGAGTGCGTGAAAAGGTAAAAGTGGAAAAACAGTGAACCTTGTGTTCGTCTTTGCATTCGTGCCAAATATAAAGAACGGGATCAATGGGAGTCATCTCGTGAGTGGTCCCGCTCATTTCAAAAAATCCCTTTTCATCAGTTCTCTTCTCGTCTAGTGTATCATCAGGGTCCGGTCCCAAATTATTAATATAATATATAAAACAATTATTTGCTTGAAAAACTTATGATAATTACGAATCTCTCTTTAATCCAAATTTCAGCTATGGATAATATTTTGCTTTAAAAACTAAAGGAATTAAATTGTAAATTTTTTTTTGAAAAAGAAGAAGAAATTAAACTAACTAACCATAGTCAATGTCCACAATTCGAACCTTAGTATAATTGGCTGGCTGGCTACCACACTTTAAAGTTCCACGAACGGCGACTCCTTGTTTCCTCATAGCCCATAACTCTCCAAATCCCACGAGTAGGCATATAAGTATGAATTCTCGTGACTGCATTCTTTAAGATACAATTATTAGTGTTATTTAAAAAATTAACTTGAAAAATGATGAAAACATGGGAAGGCAATCAATGGGTATCGTAATCGATCAAAACATGAGAAGTTGTTGACATAAAACACTAATACCCTTCCTTATCAATTCTTATCTCAAATTTGGAGGAAAACAAAGTTAGCTATCCAATTAAAGTGATCAACATGTTATAACTGTGATAAACTGTTGTTGAAAAAAATCTTTCATCGCATGTGTGGTAACTATGAAACTGAATTTGAAATCTAATTATAAATCCTTTATTAACATTTACTTCCAACATGTGAAATACTACTAAAAAATATTTCATAATGGAGAATTTTTTAAACATTTATTCTATATAAATATCGTAAAAGAGTAATGATGTAAGTACAAATAGATATTTACTGACTTTAATTAAATCTATTTGCAATTTTTCCAGCTATTAACTGGCACTAAAAAATGAAACTATATTATTCTTTATCTATATCATGGAAGCATTGTAAACTCTTGTGTAAGATTATATAGTTTATCCTATCAAATTTATAATTTTATCTACGGGAAAAAAACATACATTATGTATCATAAATGAATTTCTATGGAAAACTTATTTTATTCAAGGAGACTATGTATTTGCTTTCCTGAAATTCTACTTCTTTCTATGTAGAGAAAGCCACAAATACAGTATTCTATAGGACTAATTATATTTGGTTTGATTCCTACATCGATCCTTTAGGTAAATCATGTAGATGAAATTTTAGTAAAAACAACCGAATCTTGCTGAATACAAGATTTTATACTAATTTGCGTGTCGTCAATGGTATAAAGAGCAAGGTACAAGTACGATCTGCTATGCTGGGAATTATTACGGCATTAACAGAGTCAAGTGTTATAAGGATTCATTTGTCAATTAGTTCAAACATGCAAATCTAACCTAAATCAGGTTATTATTAGTTCTATAAATTTATGATAATATTAAAGAAATCTTTCATATCATTTCAATTTAGGATTAAGATTAAAGAGCAAAAACGAGAGCTCAACTCAATCTGGTTAAAATCAATGTAGCTGGAAATATTGAATTAATAAAATGCATTCATATTAAAATAATAATAGGAATATATTTTGAACCATAACCTAAGGTGTGACCTAAGGTGTTTTTGAAATAAACATCATTAATCGTTAGTCGTTTTATGTCAACTTTTATCGTTGGATCCTAAGTATATGATTATTGTATTTCAGATTTGTACTATTAATTTATACGTTAAATCTTCTAAATTTACTCTTCAAATTTAGACTTGGACTTGCAGTAGTTCAAAATAGAGCAAGGGCATAGTCTGAAATTTATTCAGATACATTTTTGCATTCAAACATTTCCGCACCTTCTGCAATGTATTTACATATACATGTGATTACATGCAATCGCTCGTTACCAGGTGTCGCTGAAGAAAAAAAAGAAACCTGCAATTAGTCAGTATAGACCTGAAATGAACAATAATTGAGTTTCCCGCTGGTTTTTGATCTGAAACCATGGAGACGCTCTAGTATAAAAGCACGTTTGAAAAGATGGAAGCAAGTCTACTAGTCAGTCATGTGTAAGTAGCCTTCTGTCTAAATCAACTGTCACTTTTCTTTCTCTCTATCCACTTACCTCTCTCTATATTATATTATATAATGTTTAGCCCAAACCGAATTCAAGAAGATATATGATGATATGCTAGCTTTGCGCAAAGCTGGTAAGCATGAAGAGACGTTGAAGTACGTCACTGACGATGCAACATTCATGTCACCTCTTCATGACGCTCTAGGACATGAAGGTATGACACTTCCAAATTGTCCTTAAAATCTACCAAAACATTTTATTGGTTACTACGGAAATATTATACTGGATAACGTATAGTGTTGCTACTACTATTCTATTTGATTCTCATAAGTTTATCGTAAAATATAAATATGGTGTTTAAGATAATTTTTGCTTTTTAATACCAGCTCTTCTCGAAATGAAGAAGACAGGAAAATTTGATGCTTTGGATAAAGCGGAATACCAACATACAATTGACGAAGTCAAAGTGAGTAGAAAGTCGAAAATACAGTAGCATTTTTTAAGCATTATTAATACTTTATAATTAGGTGTTTGGTGTTATTGCGATTGATCGTGGAACTGTCGTTGCTAAATTCCCATCGGGTGAAAAGAAAGGAAAGTGAGTAAAATAGATGTTAAAGTATTCCTTATTGGTTATTATCATGATGAAAATTTGTTGCTACTTTTTAGTTAAAGATATATCCACAAAATTAAAACTTTAGCTATCTGTCAGTCTGGGTGAAGGTCGGATCAGACTGGAAGATTCGCAATACTTGCACAACCTTCCGCATTGACTGTATTAAGTAAAGAAGACTTATTTCCTCGTAAATGGACTTAGTCCCTTCTTGCTCTTCCTGTTGTCAACCAATAAACGTTAGTATAAGCCCATTGGTCGTATGTGTATATAGGTCAAAAAAAGCTTATAATTGATTAATTCTCTCAAAATGTTGAGATTGCATATAAATCCATGATAACAAAAAATGTTTAAAAAAGTTTTCCTTTCAATGAAAGCAAGTTGTATTTCTGTATTACTCAAAATGTATTGCTTTATGGTTAATACATGTAAAGTTCAATTACTTGATGAAAATCTTATATAACCTACAAAACGATAAAATGTGGAGACTTGCACCATAAAATATTCCTTTCTAAATATCTGAAATATTTCTTGATAAGCAATCCTCCTTTTAAAAATTTGGTCTAATTTTGCAATTTTTCCTTTTATGAAAAGATATCTACTGCACTAGATAGGTCATAATTACTTTTCCAGATAAGTTTATTGTTTCTAGCTTTTAAATTCCGATATGCAGCTCTAATTAACTGATTTTCTTTTTGACTATTTATAGAAGAACATGAATATTCACGTATAAAAAACTCATAATTTAATTTAATCTTAGTTTGTGATTGACTTTAAAATTGTATCTATAGAATAAATAAATAGATAAATCCTGAGATTATATGGGATGATTAAGGATAAATTGCTGGATAGCGTAGTACATCTGAGGAGCTCGCCATTGAGGGGCCATATGACCAGCACCACGTACTGGAAATTTTTTATAAATTTACTGAATAAATGATGATTTTTAACATAAATCCTTTCCAGTGACTCTTCTATGGTTTCTGTATCTATACCAAAATTATACCTAACTACATTTATTAAAGTAGGAATTATTTTTGCTTACCAGTGATGAATGTCAATCCTTCAAAGAGTGTCTTGAATCCAGCAATTTGACGATCAAACTTCCAAGGAGTTTTACCAAGAGTTCGCTAAGAATAATGGTAAAAGTAATGTTACAAATAGAACTAATTAAGAATATATTAGTTATTAAGAGTCCCACCTTAAGTCCAAGCTGATCAGCAAACTGTTGTCCCATCATAAAATTGCAGGCCATATCAGTATCTCCATAGTATAAAAGAACTCTTACATGTTCACGAACAATTTTTCTAATGAATGGAGCCATATCTCCATATTGCTTCTGATAAGTTGTTGTGACTTTGTCACTAAGAATATATAAACATATTGTTATTTATTTTTATCCATTAGTTTTTTGTAATATGTTGCTTTATTTAAAAAATAAGGAGAAGAAAGATACATGGTGATGCTATTTATAAACAAATGCAAATTCTTAAATATGTGTCTAATTTAATTAACTGACCTGCATATGTCCCATTTGGGTAGGTTAAAAGGGATGTTGAGAGCACTGCGTACCTTCGGATCATTCATATACACGATAACATCTGTATCATTTAGACAGGGAGCATCTCCATAAAGGGGTTCTTTTGCCTAAAAGTTAAAATTTTTATATTTATATTATTCAAAAAATTAAAACTGAATCTCGCCTTATCGATGTATAATGGGAGTATCAATAAATAATATGCATAAAATATGTATTTTTAGACCAGAACTATATTGCTGCTCAGAAATAAAATTATGGCGGCTAATTATCTAACCATGTTATCGTGCAATGTTATTTAGAATATTTGTTGTAATTTCTAAACGAGTTATTAGATTATTTAATCTATAAATGATAGATGATATTACAATGAAGATATAATCTACTAAATTGATCCTTTCGACTTTAATGTAGTTAAAATACAAATATTCTCTAACAACCTTTAATTTTTTTAAATATAAAAATAACGTTACGAATAACAAGTTTATTAATACTAAGTTTATTTTCGTAGATCTATCTAGCTGTTTTGAGATGGAGGACCTATTGGTGTGAGATAACTATTTTTACCGAGTTCTAGAATTAGTGGTACCATTTTATAGTGCTTTCTTTTTGCTTACAAACACTATATAGACATACAGCGGAGTCATGCAGTGACTGACTCAGATTGTTATTTTGTGCTCTCTCGGCCATAACTTCTTCCAAAGTGAGAATTTTATAAATCTAAAAAAAAAGCGAGAATCAGCATTAAATTCCCGATCTTCCACATATCAAAGTTATTTATATGAACTATTTCTCATCATCTTCTCTAATACAATAAATTGTTATTTAAAATTAAAATAAATTCCTTGAAGTAAATTGCGATGGTACACTCATTTTAAACTAATAATAAGTGGTACGAGTGGGTGAGAAGGGCAAGCTTTGTATGTGGAAGATTGGAAATGTAATGCTGATTCTCGCTTTTTTTTTAGATTTGCAAAATTCCTACTTTGAAAGAAGTTATGGCCGAGAGAACAAAAAATATTACTCGATTGCTCTCCTGTATAATCTGAGCCGGGCACTACGCGATCCCACTGTAACTTGAAGACGCTGATAATTCTGATAATAAGTTGATATCGAAGTTTGTTTCACATATATCTAACTTTTTATTTGTCTAAGTCGGACACCAAAGAAAACAATCCTACTACTCTTTATATAAACTAAAACCTTCTAAAATGTAAGAATGACTTAATGTTTTACTAGTGGTTTATAGCGTTCTCATGAGACATAAGAGGATCTTTTGATATGTCTTTTGAAAGAGAACTTAAACATTGATAACTATGTCATTTTCTAGTTTGGTATTTGTATGAGTGTTAAGCAATTTAATGTGTTGTATTATAAGGTATTTTATATTATCATTTGAAATACAATATCTCTGGAAAAGTTTAAGTCTATGTACACCCACCCTAAGCAGCTTGAGAATATTGCTATCTTTCTTCTTTGGCATTTCAACACTGCTAATTCCAGGGGCGATTCCTAAATTATTCATAATAAAAGGGAAAAATACTATAATTAAAACTAATAATTATTTAATTAAAACACCTTAATGTTGTTCATTATATTTCGAAAAATGTTTTTGAAAAATATTGTAAATTATTGCGATTTTTGTTTGAATAGGATTGCTTCACCTTTGAGCATGTGCCTCATTCGCTCTCCATTAACAGCTGGATTGGGATCACAGTCCCTATATAAATCGTAAGGGTTCAGACCACCGGCCCACAAGAATTGGAAGATATCCTCTACCATTGTCATACAGTGACCAGTAACCTGAGCAAAGGATCTCGATTATTTTGTACTTTTGAACTAATAATTGTATTATTTCCCTACTTTCATAAATCGACCCTTGAATTTAAATTATCAGAAAAGGTAAAGGAAAAACAAATATTAAAGTAACCTTAGTAAAATCACAACTATTAATGCATCCTTTGCAGCAATCTCTTTCTAATGTGTTCCACGTCTTCTCATCAATGATTCCGTGTCCATATGCATAACGGATAGATGTATCGATGTTTAACTTCTCGTTGACATATCCATTTCCAAGAGCCATTCCCTAAACAGCGAAATGTTAAGTGTTATTCGCTTAATAGTTATCTAATCTATATTTAATAGCATTAAGAAGCCTGTATCATAAGAAATAACTTCTCTTTTCATACCATCTTATATCAATGTGGTTTTGGGGAGCAAATTATTATTTCTTACTTTTAAATTGATTGGGAATTCATTTTGCCCATCTATGATACGAGCAGTAAGGGTTGGCACGTACACTCCGCCATATGATTCTCCCATGATGAAGGTGGCATGATGACGAAACTTTGGGAATACCTAAAATAGTGTTTAAAGCGATCTTAGACCTATAAAATTAAAAAATTTCCTAAAATGATTAGCAAGCGATCTACTTACGGTAAAGAATTGTTTAACAGCCTCGTAGTTTTCAAGTGAGGTTTGATCATCATTTGTGGTAATGTTACCATCGGTGGCATAGGAATAACCAACACCAGCGGGAGACTCAATGTATACTACGGATGCTAGCTTAAAAGAAGTTCATATACCTTATATATATACAAAGTAAAATAAAACATGCTGCCCGATGCTGCAAATTTTTGTTTTAGTGAACATCTAAATAATGCTATTCTAGAATACGTGAGGTAATTACAAATTTACCTTATTCCAACTATATGGATTTTTTTTAAGAGTTTTCCCATCTTCACTGGCTACATATGGGCCCATCTCATTGAGGAGTCCATCGAGCGACGAACATCCTGGTCCACCATTAAACCAAAAAAGAACAGGATCTCTAGATGGGTCACCCTGAGATTCTACAAACCTGTAAAAATCGGATACCATCAATGAATATTTCTTCCCAGTGATCAATATTAAAATAACATGAAACTATCCTCATATGGCATTTCTCATACTTACCAATAATGAAGAAGATGTGTGTCAGAAACTTGAAAGAATCCTGAGAAGTGTCTAAAGGAAAGGTCAAAATCTACACCGGGAAGATTTTTGATCTCTTGGGATTGAGTTATAGTCAGAAAAGAAAAGAGGATTGTCCACAACATGGTACGCTGTTAAAGCCTTCACTGGAAGGTAAAGGAAGAAAAGAGAATAGGTGGGAGGAGTCGGAGGCGGAGTTAAGATCCGGTCATTGGATTTGATTAATGATGAGAAACATATGAGGAAAGTATTTGGAAGAATTAAGTACAGAAATAACTCATCAGCTGATAATACTGTCTCATCACTTTTTTTGCTTCATATTCTTGTGAATTTATATGAATAGCAGATCTTTATTTCTAGTATTCAATATATAGTTACTTTTACAAAATTATAAGAAGTATTTACTAGTAAGCTTTTTTTATAAATTTTACTAGTTGTACTCCTTTCTGAGGCCCCTCAACCGATGTAATGTTCTAAAAATTCTCTCAAACTGTTCAATGGTTGATGGATGTTCCTCAGACAAATTTCATCTTAGTCGGAAGCACCAGTAGATACAGGATGGCACCACATATCTGCCTGCCGCCGGACATTAAGTTCAAAAAATCAGTTGGTATAAATGACCTCGGATTACAAATGTACTGTTAGTTCCAAGCACTTTAGGTGAATATGACTCACTAATATTAACTTTCGTATATTTTCTTATATAAAATATTAAGTATAAGGTATAGAGTTTCATTACTAAATACATAATTTGTATAGCAATTAGAAGCTATCATTGAAAAGGAACGATCTGAGAATGTGATATGCGACTGCTGGCTTGTCCGTAGGAACCATGTGACCTGCTCCCTGAAATTTCAGTAATTATAATGATGTTCTTACTGTTAGCAATGAAATATACAATGACAATTCATGAGCTATCGAACTAATCAATATAATTTAAAATATTTGTCTCATTAGAAGCTTAAAAGATAGAGATTTTAAAAGTGTAAAGCTAATTAGTTATAGATCTATTCTAAAACATACTTTCACGGTTACGAAGTGTAGTTTATCATACTGTGTGTGGAATCCTCCCACCTGTCCATTTACAATATATTTCTTCTTTGATGAAGTCTCCTATAGAGCATCTTATATATTCGACATATTTATTTAATTATTTAAGAATACTTCCTCTTGTTACAGACACAATTTTCTATCCTTGCTCTGCCCTCACAGATTACACTTGTCTACTCGTTGTCACTCTCTCATACATCGTTTATCTTATTTGCTCGATATTGTGTTGTTTGTTACACATCTTGGCCTGAGAATCGACCGATTTATCGGTAACTGATGAAAGCGATAAAATAAAGAAAGCAGAGTCAGACATTTAATGCGTTTTTCAAATGTCAATAAAGCCATTTTTGAATTAGAATAATTTAAATTTAGCCATTAAGACCTAGTCAAATAATTTAACAATTGAAAATAAGTATTCACATTAAATCCAGTATATAAAAAATTATCACCTTATAGCCAAGTGAACGCGCGAATTTTTGGCCCATTAAGAAGTTGCAAGCCATATCAACATCTCCACTGTAAATCATTCCTGAAATAAGAAAATTGTGAAGACAGGTATAATTAGATATACGTATTATTTGATTACTGATTAAATGTTATTCAGTAGATTTTCACTTTTAAAAAAGAACTTTAACTATTGTCTAGCTTTTTGGAAATTAGTTATTCAGACGACATAATATGAGAAAACCGAAAGTTCTTTAATTAATCAGTATGGTTCTGAGCTTCTAATTGATTTAAGTGATATTGTTTTATGGCTAATATTTCTAACAATTTTTTTCTGTGTGAGAGACAACCAGAATTATTGACGGGGATGAATTATGTCTAATAAGTGTATTTCTAACTCAAAATAACCTTTGAGCCCGTAATTGAGGGCATTTTGGACTCGGCTGGTCATTTCTCCGTATTGTCTATTGTAAGTTTCAGTAATAACGTCACTAAAAAAAACATAATCAGATAAATTTCAGGATAAAATACTGTTGACAATTTCTCTTAGCACGATAAAAATATTTTACTCAGAGTTCAATATGTCCTAATTTAATAAGAATAAACATTAGAAAATAATGCCAAAAATTTTAAGGAAAGTATTTATGATGGTTCTTTGTCGTTCTTTATTCATAAAAAAATAATCTCGTTTTTAAATAAAAATATTTAATTAATGGGATTTTAAGTATACTATACCATTCCGCTGGAGTTATTTACCTGCAGATTTCCCATTTTCCAACTAACGATGGGATTCCGAGTGCTTTTCGAACATCTAATCTGTTCAGATATTTGGTTACTGCAGTCTCGTTCATGCATGGAACAGAATTGAACTAAATAAATTGAATTATATAAATCAATTTCATTTTTACTGATGTGTACCTCAGATGGAGCAATATTCCTCCCCATTCGCTGCTTAAAATCGACAGCAAACCGCTTGGGAATATCTTGGCCGGTATACGCACAATTATCGTATATATTGTACGGATTGATGCCTCCATTCCTAAAATTTGCTGTTTCGTTTTTAAATTTCTATGTTTATAGTAAAGTCTTCAAAAATAACTTACTATGTAATTAACTTACCATGCATTGCCAAGGGTAAGTGCCACAAAAAGACCACACTTGTCGTAAGATTCGAAACTATGGAAGGGGCAGCTATCAGTATCATTGTTGCAGCAGGCAGACTTAATATGATTCCATTTCCTGAGATATTCATTTTTTACATAGATATAGAAATAAAAACTTGCGAAATGAGATTTAACTAACGTATCGTCAATCATTCCATGGGCATATTGGAAAGACATAAGGGTATCTACTCCGAGATTCTCAGAAACACATCCATTCCCAATAGCAAATCCCTGAAACCTTATAAACCCATTAAAAAGAAGAGAATAACCTCATTTTATACTTTTTTACATATATTCAGTCTACGTAAAATAACTTTTAGCATTTTGTTTCTACACTGAGTAAACTGTCTTTTTTGATTATTTAGTAATATTCTATTGGAGTTTTTCTAAACGATTTCGTCTAATGGATTTCACGATGCAGTTATATTCTATCATCTTTTATCTATAATATCTGATAATAGTACCTACGCTACATTAAGTGCGTCACTTCTTTATCACTTTTTATATGTGTGACTCCGATCTTCTATGCACTAATAAATGTCTACCTTATCTGCCACAGATAACGTATCAAATTTATGGTTCCGGAATTAGCTTCCAAAGCACAATAATTATCTAATAGCAAGGAGAATAAAGAAAAAAGTGTGAGATAAACACAGGATAAAGATATAAGAAAACAAAAACGGGAAAACTAAATTAATAATTATTAGTTAATATGAAAGAACATACCTTAATATTGATTTTGTTCTGAACTTGACGATTAATAATCGTCTGAACAAGTGTGGGAACATAAATACCTATAATAAGCAAAGTCTACATATTTGTAGGTTACAAAGAAAACAAATGCTAATTTAAAAAATACTTTTTACTGAATTTACCGCCATATGATTCTCCAGTTACATAGAAGTCATTGTTCTTGAACTGTGGAAACTCATTGAAGAATTCCACCAAAGCTTCCCAGTTTTCAAAAGCAGTCTTAAATATTTTAAAATATTTTGTCCTTACATATCCTTTTGTTATGAAAAACTTTACTCTTTAATAGATTTTCAAAATACTATTATATGAAACAAGCCTGGTCATCTCCAGTCTGTACATCACCGTCGGTAGCAAATGAGAACCCGACAGCAGCAGGAGCTTCAAGAGTCAATATAGAGGCATTTGTATTCCATGAGTATGGATTAATAGACAAAGTTGCGCCATCGTCATTTACCTAAAATAAAAAAATCTCATTGAAAACTATTTTTTAGTATTACAAAAGAAGGAAATTATATAAGTAGGCTACAATACAGAGGAAAACTAATTCAATTAGAAATTGAAAGACAATTATAGAAAAGTTCATTAACCATTAATGGGCCCCACTCAGTGAGAAGTGCAGAAAGTCCAGAGCATCCTGGTCCACCTGTCAACCATAATAAAACGGGGTCAGTAGCTGGATTATGCTGAGATTCGACAAACCTATATATGTATATTTGATCTTCTTCATACTGTTTTTCAAAGTAGATTTTGTTTTACTATGGCATATCAGTTACTGACCAGTAATGCAACTGGTGATTTTTTTGATCACCGACAGTGAAATAACCCGAGTACTGTTTAAAGTTGACCTGAGGAGCACCAGGTAGATTGGTAATAAGAGCAGCGAAGTTGCTGAAAAAACTAATTAAAGCAAAATCGCTAGAAATTTGTTTAATAGTGAGATGTAGAAATAATAAATCTAAGTACGTAATAAGATGAGAGAATGGGAGAAAAGGATGTGCGAGACGAGAGGAACTTAATACCTTTGAACCAATATGAGAAGAGCATACACCACAAGCCGAAACATGTCTATTTGATTTGTTAGACTGTTAAGAGATACGTAAAACAAATTATCACCAAACAGGTGATAAGTGTCTAATGATTTCCTAATAATCAGTCCAATCAGTGCAACTATACATGGCTAATAAAACTTGGCATGGGAAATCACGGAAATATGAAAAATTGCAAGCTCCAGCCATTATCCCAACAATCGATCATCATTAGAATGCCACTGTACTGAATTATATCCTTTTCAATCCAAATACTAGCTAAATCTATAGCATTTTAAAAATGTCTACTTAAAAAATAATTGCCACCTTTAAACGAATTATCATACTATTTATACCCAACATTTATTCAGAAACAAGTAACAAACAACTTATACACATATATAAAGAAAATAGGTTGGAATACGTGGTATATCTAAAATATGTTTATACTGTTAAACAGTACTCCGACTGCATAAATGAGATAAAATTGTTGTGAGCTGTCCCGTCTGATTATTCAAGTTTAGAGGAAGTTGGCATATCTGTGTGGAAAGTAACTGAACAGTTTCCGCACGCATATCATCTAGAGATGTTAACTTCGACAAATGACGAGCGTCTGCCATGGACAGTACACGTGAATCTACCATGAACACTAAACGAAAGTTTAAATAGTGCAGATTAAATCAGTAAACTATTCTTAAATTTACCTAGTGGTACTATCCAATTCAGCTTATCCGTCTCAGTCACAATTGTTTTAATTGCCGTAAGCTCTTTTCCAAATAAGAATGCATTTGAACCGATCAAAGTAACATTCAATGAGGATATAGGCGTTTCTAAAAATATATTTAAATAGAAAATCTGTTATAGATTCCAATTTCCTTGTGATCATAATAACAAAAGATTTACCATCGAAGACTTTGCGCATGATTTTATTACCGTAGTTGCGGAATTCGACACCCTTCAGACGTAGTCTTTAATTAGCTAAGATAAATTGTTTCTTAAAAGGTAAAAATGGAATAGCTTAATTGTTACATAAATTTGATATATATAGCTTTGTAGAGATATTTCTTTAAAGGGTCATAAATGTTAAATTAATGTAATTCATGAAGTGTAAAACAATAATTCCCACTTTAAAAAAGTAAATTAACAATAAAACATTTGTTAATAATATAACGCAAACAGTGAACTAACTGATTTTTTGCCAGCGAAAGACTTCTTCCTTGAACTGGAAGAAATTGACACACAGCTAAAACCCGGAACTCCTCTTTAATAATCCATTTTTTAACCATATTACATAGAGCCAATTCAACATCATCATACTAAAACAAATGATTTTATAAAATACACGTGCTGATTGATTAAATATAGCATTATTTAGCCAATAAAATGTTTCTTGAAAAAAACTAGATCGTACCTTGTTTGAAGCCTCAAGTTTTTGTCGATGTACCAGCCCTGGTGGAGTGCATGAGTGTAATGTAGATGGTAAAACAGGTGAAACAGCTTCTTCGAATAAGCGACGCCTAGACGATTTCTAGTAAAATATATATAAATAAGATATGAGTCATTTGCTAGTACAATATTAGGTAATATATGCATGTTCAAACTATTAGGTGTATGCAGAAGTTTTAGTCATTTATTTCAGCGCTTTAGTACAATTATTTAAAATCTAAATAAATTCTGTCTTGCGTTTTTGTAGTGTTGGGTTTGTAGTTTGTGAAAAGCCATAAGTCAAGATTTAACAATTAACTTAGCCTCATAAAATAATTCAAATAAGATGAAGCCACCAAAAACTGCATATTCGACACTGTATTCTCTACGAGTTCGAACGAGAAAAGAATGCTGCCGAAGCATTAAAATCAACATGCTCTGTACTTGGTGAAGCTGTTCTCTCCCACGGTACTTCCAGATATTGGTTTCGACGTTTTAAAGTTGGTGATTTTGATGTCAATGACCGACAATGCTCTGGGACGCCACGAACGCCGAAGGCTGATGCTTTGAAAGCATTGTTGGATGAAAATACGTCATAGAAACAAGACGAACTCGCGAAACAGCTGGGAAATGATCAAGCAACAGTTTCGAGACGATTGCATAAGATGAGAAAAATTGAGAAACTCGGAAAGCGCGTACCGCATGAACTCTACGAAGACAGCATTGACCACGAGCTTAATCCATGTGTCTCGTTGCTTGTCGGGCAACGTAAAAACAACTTTTGTGGAAAATTGTTATTGGTGACGAAAAATGGATTCTGTACGACAATACTAAACGCACATATTGATGGGTACACCCTGGACAGCCAACAACATCCACGCCAAAAAAGTTCTTCTGTGCATCTGGTGGAATATGAAGCGTGTGCTGTTTTGTGAACTCCTTCAACCAGGTGAGACGGTTACTGCTGAGCTCTACAATCGTCAACTGATTGATTGGTTCAATGCAATTGAACAAAAACTACCATTTTCAGGACAAGGAAGTCGGAAGGTCATTTTGCTGCATGACAACACCAGGCCTCACGTTGCTCTTAGTACTCAGTAAACTATTTTTAACTTAGACTGGGAAGTTCTTCTGCACGCGGAGTATTCGCTACGTTTGGCGCCTTCGGATAACCATTTATTCTGGTCGATACAGAACTGTCTAGCGGGACAGCGCTTTTGAGATGAGGCTGAGGTGCGAAAATGAATCGACGATTTCATTGCCTCCAAGCCGATGTCGTTTTTCCACGAAGGAATCCGAAAGTTACCTGAGAGATGGCAGTAGGTCATAGAAAGCGGGGCAAAATATTTTGATGATTGAACTGCTTTTTGTATATTATGGAAATAAAATTGAAATTTTGAAAAAAATAACTAAAACTTTTACATACATCTAATATATAAAACATTTGGCTAGTGATGTTGATCGCAGTTTCATTGATTATATGTAATAAATATAATAGATTCTAACTTCAGATATTTGAAGAGGTAGTACAAATTATTGAATTCCATTTCCATTAAAAGTAATAATATAAGACGCGAATAGACTTAATTTGCGAGGCTTTTATATTCAACACAATAATTAATATTTAATTAAGGAAAACTATCATAAATTCCTAACTACAACAAAGCCTAAATTATTAAGATTGATATTCAATCAAGAAATGCCATACTTGTAATGTCTCGGAGTTGGTCGAGGATATTTCGATGACACAGCTCGAGTAGATGTTGTAACAATTTCACGATGATTCATGATGTTTAAAAAACCACGAGTAAACATTCTGTAAGTATTAACTACCTCTAAATAAACTCTAAACAAAATGAAAAACTATTTAACACCTTTTAAGTGTTTCTTAACTCAATATAATCGCGTAAATTACTCCATATATTAAATTCTCCAATGTAAAATATAAATGAAATCCGCCCCCTACGATACAATATGATGTTAGACTGTGGTAATAAACACGCACACCACTCTAAAAAAAATGAGTAAGTCCTTGTGAGTAAAATATAATTAATTTTTTTACATAAAACAAACTAAATATCTTATGCTAGCCTTTTTTAAATACTGGGAACAATAGTTGGGATAAGGATGATCTAATAATTTATATTAACAGTTCCAATATACACATGATAAAGACCATTTCAAACTGTTATTAGAACTTTTATATGAAATCTAATTAATTCTAAGGCATATACTACGTAAACCTTTATAATGATCTCATATTAATATATAAATATTGATTTGAATGAAAAAAATAATCTCAAGCATTTTCGAAGAATAACAAAGTACTAGTTCTCTTTAATTACAATTCAAAATCAGTTTGCTTCAGATTATCTAAAATCAAGTAAAAAAATACATTAATCACTATATAATTCATAACATTTTAAAGTCACTATGCATTTTATAGTACGATACTTCGATGTGATGCGAATCCCTAATCTGGCATTTTACATCACTATACTAGATAACACATAAAAAGATGATTCCCGGAGAACTTGGCATTGGTATATCTCGTCTATTTCTGTGATTCGTCAATTGCGGTTTCTTGTTTAGTGTCTGGAGTCTCTCGTCAAATACTATTTCGTGGGTACGAAGTAATAGGGCCAATTAACTGCCTAAAGTAGATCATTCATTGAGAATTTTCATTTGCAAAACACATGTTTCAAAAGTCAAAGTCATGATTAATGTACCAATAAAGATTATAATATAAGTGTTGAAATATTTTGAATACCACAGCAAAATTTGATAAAATTCTAATCTGTGAAAAGTAGTACATTTATGACTCGCTTCCAAAATAACCTCTAAATGCCCTCGGAGGATAAATTATTGTACGTATAAGCACAATGGCAGCTTAAGTACCTGTTAATCTCTCTTTCCGACCATTTAAACAGAGAAGTCATGACATTGCCTTCCACCTACTGCCCGGCCGGTCTGCATTAGCCTATGAGTTTGCATTCCGAAGCATCAATAAAGCTGAGGCCATCATGACTTATTTTTGCTATACCTGCAGAGCTCTGAATAACGATGCTCGTTCAGCTTTCGGCAAGGTCCCGTACGTTCATATATCGAACGGCAACTTCATCAGACCCGGAGAACTCAATGAATGCACACTTCTACACGTCAAGAAGTTCGGCTAGGGCTCTAGCACGGCGTAAAGCTATAGTTATGGCGGAACAATTCGCTGTTGGGCCGTCCGGGAGCTCTGACACCTTAAGAAGGTAGCTGTCATATAATAGGAATTATATGAAGAGTGCTTAGCCGGTTCAACTGGGCCACATAGTCAGTTATTTTAATAAGTAATCTTGTATAACATTATTTAATTTCTATGTAAGTTTCTATAGTTGCATTCGTTATTTTTTAAGGATAGAACCAATCTTTGTTGTGGGACAAATGACGAAGATATTCTCGTTCTCTATGATAGTAGCATGATTGTAGTGGGGAGTGAGATGCGGTGGAATGCAGTATTTCACACACTAAATGTAAAATCGTTCTTTGTATGTTCCCCACCTAATGGACATGCTGAAATACTCTTGCGGTGAGATGACCATCGCAAAGAGTTTTACAGCATCCACTGCCAACGGCAAGCTGGCGCCACAGTATATTCGTCTAAACAAGCAATTGCATCGGCAAGAAATTCACGGCGACATGAGGAACATCAAACAGTTTCTATTTCAACTTAAGGGGAGCTTGCTTACTGTAAGAAACATTATGTCATTCCTGGATTATGTAGAGCATCAAATGGCATAATGCAATTATCTAGTAGTTTTTTTGTTAATATTGTTCTGTTGTTGGTTTTTTTTTAATTATCTAAACGGGTATGTAGTACATCTATTTTTAAAACAAATTTGCTTTTGTTTTTTTCTTATCTTAGACAATCCAGTAAAATTACAGTGCTATGTATTTAAATATTAAAGGACAATGTATTTCAGTCTTTAACCTACACTTTAGTCTGCGCTCAAACTTGGCAGGTAGCCAATAAATGGGTGGTGCTAGAATGTCTTCTCCGATTACCTTATTTACATGTACTATTTTAAATTGTAAAAATCAAAGTATACATAGATGGATTAAGTTACCAGTGATATTTCATAAAAATACACTTCTCTGTTATTATGGTATTTCTAGAAAAACTTGATGGCTTTTAATTGATACTATATATTCACAATTAGCTATATGAGATTGCATAATATTTGTAGTACTTGAACTCTTTTTCCTAACATCTTCCATCATCATAGAATAAGTATTACTGCTGAAAATATTAGATATGTAAATATAGTCTTAAATTTTCGTTACCTAAATACTTTATTTATTGAAGGATGAGCTTCAAAGGAATCGCGAAAACCATTGATGCCAAAGATGTCTCACCTGCATGGAAAGTTCTTAAAATGGTATGATGTAATTTATTTGTATTATATTATGATGATCTCAAATTATGACCAATTAATTTGAATGAAAGTTTAGAAGTTGAGTGAGGAAAAAGCAAATAAGGAACAAGATATGAAGAAGAACAAAGGAGAAAATGAATCATCGAGAAACAAACACCCATTTATGAATAGAGTAAGTTTATGTCTAGATATTGAGCATAAGATAGTTAAAGTTAAGGATAATGTAGTTGTAAGTCATATTTAGTATAATAACAATGATATCAGTACTGTTTTTAGCAAAATAGTCGGAAGAGAAATTTGGAAAAGGTTCTTGATGAACAGAAGAATGAAATCAAAAAATCACGTCAGGATGCTGATATTCCAGTTCTGATAAATGATTTTTCTATGTACGAGCTATTTTTTGGCAGTAATTTTCTGAGATTCGGTGAAAAAGTGGTGCTACATTATCTTTTTAAAATCACTTGAATATTGGAAAAATTCGTAATTAATTTCTACTCCTCTTTTAAATTACTCAATTGATATTATTTTGTTTAGTTAATATTAGTACAAAATAATGCTATGTGGTTCTATTCAGGGGTGAAATTACACCTATTTTGGCTATTGACTGTGAGTACGTCGGTGGTGGGACTGATGGTAGAGATGATATACTTGCAAGGGTCTCTATTGTTAATCAGGTACTAAATTAGCTTATAAAGAATACAGAGGAAAAGAGGAATCTAGTCATTGCTAATTTTTTTTGACTGAATCCTGCTTTTTCTCCACATTTTATGCAATTATATATCACTTTTTAATTTAGAATTTTTGATAAACTATTTTTAGGAGGGTAAAGTGGTATATGATAAATATGTAAAACCCAAGGAAAGGGTGACTGACTATCGCACTGCTGTTAGTGGAATTAGACCAATGAATCTAAATAAAGGTATAATAGAATTTGGATGCATTAGATAGTGACATTTGTTAGAGAAGCTAGATATACTATGTTTGTTCTTGTTTTATATAGTTTTTAGGTTTATCTTTTCAAACAGTGCAGATGGAGACTGCAAAAATAATCAAGGACAGGATTGTGGTTGGCCATGCGTTAAACAATGATTTTAGAGTTAGTTTTACTCACTCAATAATTGTTATATCTCTGGATAATTTCACGTTTAAAACTTGTATTTTTTGGGTTCTCAATCTCAATCACAATCGAAAATTGACGAGGGATACTTCTAGGTGTACCATTTTGAGGAAAATGGCTAATTGTGATAAAGTAAGTTGGTTTTTAATTCAATTTTATAGTGTCATTTTTGTTTGTTAGATATAGCATTTTTATACTTAATAAGAATTTGCACTTTACAAGTTTTTCTATAAATTCTTCATACTTTAACTACTTAATTATTTAGCTGCCTTCTCTCAAGCGATTAGCAAAAGACATATTGGGTATTGATGTCCAGCAAGGAGAACACAATTCGGTTAGTACTTTTATTTATTCTTCTCCAAATTGTGTATAGGAAGATGAGATGTAAATAATATATTTATACTTAATAAGATAATCGACGCTCGTGTTGCTCTCCGACTATACCTTTCAGTCAAGAAAAAGTGGGAAAATGAAATCAAGCGATACCACAGTAGCAGATAATAATTCTTAATGAAATTTTTGTTATTATTTGTTACAATGTTTTGTTTTACTAGAGATATATTTTTGTCCTCATTTCGAGTTGAAAATCTATTTGTTATATTGTATTGATATCTGATCACCTAGAGTAACCTGCTGAACTCACGCATTCCTACTGATTATAGTATGCTTTTGTACTGTGTGTTCCGAAATTAATAAAATATCTATGGACGAGTCATTTTTACATTCCTATGAATAGAAACTCATGAATGTCTTGATTCATTTAGTTTGCCCGTGAGGAGCAATGAAGCACTGGACAAGATTTCATCATACGCGGTCATGTTTCGTAAGTAATTTCGGTTTTGACTTAAAATATGAACTATTACATAATATAGTTTCACATGGTCTATCGACGTAGTTCTAGACCAGTTAAACTATAGTTGGGATACCAATAGTAATGTCGTATCGTATAATACTGAGATGTTAAACTGCTCATAATGTAGTACACGAAGACAAACATTTTATTGAGACACGTAATTGGTGGAATGACTAGCTTTAAAAATTACTGGAGCATGCTAATTTATTATTAAATGGGAATTTTACCCATTATGGGAGAGTTATTGGTTCTTCGTTATTTTTCCACTGTATGTATCATTATAAAATAGCAATACAGAATCTTGGTTTCATTCACTGCACATATTTATTATTTCTTAACTGTATCAATAGTTACATTAAGTGCAGATACAATAGAGACCCGAAGAGTAAATGAGGGATGTAACATAAAATGCAAATGATATCGTATATTGGTATTGGGAAAAAATGCGTATTATACATGCTACACAATTAAACAATTTTAACATATACTTGTAAAAGCCAAACTAGGGCTTTCTAGACTAATATGTTAACATTATAGTAAGTGGAAAAAAATAGGCTTGACATAATTTGGAAAACGAATGTCATATTTAATATATCGTAGGGCACATATGTGTGCTACTCTCAGGCACAATTTATTTAGGCCGTCTTCTGCAGGCATTCTTTAATATTACTGCTCCTCCTTTCGCTAATTTTACTGAATCGGTCAAAGCCAACTTTCATTTCATCAGTTAAATATGCAAGAAGAACACGCCACCCTTTCACTGCATCATGATTATACTTGACCACGTCCTTAAAATTAATCCTTTAACTTTTATTTGAATTGGAATTTAAAAAGTCGTACCTGTGATCCTATTACGGCAACAGCTATTTCGCCGAACTGCTCTATCATAAATCCCGTGAAACCACTTTCCCGCATCTAGAGATTCAAATAACACCATAAATATTTACTATAAAATGAATGAAAATGGATTTAGGTAAGTTTAGGTCATAATGACTTGTTAATTATTAAGCTTACAATGATGCAATGTGCAATATCATTGTATATCTATAAAACGGTTTCTACCTTTAGTTGAAACATTTTATACTTTTGTACCTGTGCATGTTTCTCTCCGTAAAGTCTTACTAGTGATAACTGACTGTCCATATCATTCAAGTTATCGATGATTCTTTCGAACATCCCCACAAGACATTTACAGTGATCATGCTCGGTTTTCACCATTGCAGGCAAACTCCTTTCACGAGACAAGGAATTTACGAAAGCCGTTGTTAGAAATATTGATCTAAAAATGTTACAATTAAAATAATTTCTTGGTGAAGAATTTTTAAAATTCAATATGTGTTAGTCTTCTTTATTCTCTGTACAGTAGAATAAAAACTTTAGAAATTGTCGCCAAAATCTTTTTCACCTATTAATTTCCTATATAAATCTACAATATATAATACAAATGTTTATTTGGAATCCGCATGACCCAATAAAACGACATTAGTGGCATTTTAGTGGCTACGGCAATAGAAAAAGGATGAAATTTGCGAAGATTCTACCATTGGCGATGCTGGGAAATTCCATACTTAAGTTATCTAGTCGTATTATTAGATTGATAGTGGTTCTCGATATATTCACCTCAGTTTTGGCACTATTTTTCCTACATGAAGAGATAGTTTTCGAATAATCCACGTTATGATGATTCTAAACCAATTTTTACCTTCAGATTTTTCAGAACAACCCACTTTATATATGGAACACTGTAGATACAATGTTAACACCATAAAAAACAGGTTAAACATTTTATAATTTTATTATCAATCTGAGTTTCCAACTTCGTATACAGCTTCTGAACCATGTAATTTCAGGGCGCATTCCCTGTTGCGGACGTTATCGACAAAAAATAGCAATTAAATAGTCATATTGCATATTGAGCTTAGATATAGAATAAGTGATGAATTAGATGTATAAAGGGATCGGAACTATGAATACAAACTCGAAAACTACGTGTTAAATTGCTGTGATCAAAGATAATTTCTCCCATCTTGCCAATGCGATAGCATTCCATAAGTGCTCTTCTACTTTCATTACCGTAGTTTATAAAAGAATTTAACGGCTGAAGCAGCTTTTGTGCTCGATTTTTAAGTATGAATTCCGTGTTATTGTATTGATATTGATTAATATGTTGTTGTTGATCTTCTGTATGAAATTATGAACTTATTAATTTTCCATAGTTTAGCTGAAATTAAGCCTCAGAATTTATTCTTATTATCTGGAATACGTACTACATTAGTAACTAAAGTGCTAAACATAGTAAGAGTGCTGTGATGTCATATATAATTCTGTTCATGATATATACTCTTAAAAATTATTTACTAAACGACACTAATTTTTAGAATACAATTGTTGTTTCATAATCCCTTTAAAAATTAACGGAAATGACTGTAATAATGTTAGGTGTGAGTGAGGATATTATGATTTGATATTTTCTAATGTAAACCCCTTCCAAAATTCCATAATGGAACTTTCGGGTTAAGTCTGTTAGAGTGCAGATAATTAGATGAAAATTGCCGCATTTAGGATAATCGATAAATGCACGCAGATCGTCATGTAAGTATCTTGTTATGATGAACTAACAAAAGGAATATGTCAGCTTTAAAATGAGCTTAGGTTATACTCATTTTGTTGTTAATGAATGATTTCTCAACCGATTTTGGGAAATCCTCCAATTTTGAGTGGTTTTATGTAGAGTAAAGCAATTAAATTATCTCTTTTAACATGAATATTGAAACTTATTTAATTAATTGTATGAGTTTCTAAAACCCCATCAAAACATTTCCTTAGGTTCCAATCTTATTTTACTCGATTCTTCACCTCATTTATGATAATGATAGAGCGTTTACATTTTAGTAGTTCTCTAAATAATATTGAAGTAACTAGAAGTTAAGATTTATGAGATATATGAAGTTGAAGAAGTAGTCAAAACGTAAATCATGGCTTCAGACACGTTACCTGATGTCAGGACATTTCCCCTCTAATCTACGGAAGACCTGCTCCATTATTTTTAAAAACGTTCCGCCTGAGTTCAGTTGGGAAAACGTGGACTGGAAAATTGGTAGATTTCGTGATGTAGATAAACATGAGGCAAAAATGAAAACTTTCGAGCTAATGGAATAAGCCTTTAAACCACATTTAAATTGGAAAAAGCCTGGTAGAGATATATTTACCTTAAGAACTTTTCTTTGCTTAGCACTGAGAGTTAGAAGAGTTGTCCGACGAGAAGGTCCATCTCGAGGCACATTTGAGTCAGACAAAGAAAGTTGACGACTGAGAGACTCCCTGAAGAGGGATAGAACGGAACATTCGTATATTCATTTTGCAGTTATTGCCTGGAAATAATTTAGCAATTAATAATTCGCAAAATAGCAAAGCTACTTTCATTTGATGACTGAATATAGACTAGTGTCTTTGTCTTAAAAACCATCCAGTAAAGATTTTTAAAACCATAAATTTGACGTCAAGTTAGTTGTAGACAAAAAACAAACAAAACAGAAGCTGGTATTTATTTCCCAACAATAAATTCTGATAGACAAATTAGTGCAAATTATCTATATATGATATCTATCTTTAAATTTCACAAGTTTATTGCTATATTTATGCCGTTTATTTTGTCTTCTAATGTGATTAAATAATTATATATATTTAAAAAAAATATTTTTTGTACTTGAGGAATAAAGGCAGCAACTCCAATAATACGTATATCTAACTTAGTATTAAATCATTTTATTTTCATATATTTGAATTTAAATTTGCTATGTAACAAAAATTGAGTTAGACGTTATTGAAGACATAATAATAGTAGAGAAGTGATGAAGTATAACTGTAAATTGTTATTATTATAAAATTAGGAATAGGAAAAAAGGAAAGGCAAGGAAATATAATACATTTTCTTCTAATTACATGACTTAATTTCCGTACAAGACCTAGCTATAAAGGGAGATCTGAATTTAATCGACTGTCAAATGAACATCAATGTTTAACAGGGTTGACATTAGAGATTAAAATGTCGAGTTACTGGGTTTTCGTAATATTTTAATAAGTCTAGTTATCGGATTTTTGGGTTTTCGAGATTTTGGAAAAGCCGGGTATTTCCCGGAATTCGGAGAATCAGGGGTCCCGGGATGCTAGCCCTAATATTTAAGTATACTACTCCACATACCTGATTCGGACTCTGCAGTACATTATTTCTGAACGTTTTCCAGGAAACGGTGACTTCGTGGAAACAGAAATCTATCTAACACACCAAATAATCGCGTGAGTGAAACACAATTCAAGCAGATTGAGTTCAATAACAACCGCCGTCAGCATATTATATGGGTAAGGTAGGTGAGTGAAATATGCAAAACAGAGAGCATCAAGTAGTGAATAGAAAAACGTCATTAAAGATTTTAGATAGAAAAGCATAAAATAGATCAAAGAAAAGTATAATATTGTATGAAAATTATTTTAAATATAAGTAAACATAGGCTTACGTAGGAACGTCAAGTGCTGACATTTCATGAGCAAAAGGTCTTCTGGTGCAATCGTCGCTCTTCCATATACGGTTTAACATCAACATGATGGAGTCTCGTCTGAACACTTCAATTTACGTCAGAGGCGGGAAGACAAGATTTGAAGTTCATCACACTAGTAGGATTAATTTGTCCAGGTCTTCTAGAGCTTTGTTCACAAGTCTTTTTTATGCCAAAATAAATTATTATTATAAATATGGTAAGAGAATAATAATTACTAACAAGTAAGCGCATATTCTTTACAATTTGAAGTTGTCAAAAAAGGTTAACCAATATTTTCAACACATGTCCAACTAATTTTAGGCCAACTTAATATTTTTTACGTATTTACAATCGGCAAATTGACCAATTTAATGCATGATATATATTCTGGAGCTGAAGAGTTTAAAGATAAACCTTTATTATTGTTTTATACATTTTCAAACTAGTAGTTTACAAAAATATTGGTTTAAAACATGAATCATGGTTTCAGTATCTTATATATGAGGCAAAAGTAGAAGTTAAATACGCATTGAGCTCGATGATATTCTCAAAAAATCTGTAAATAAGTTAAATTTTAAAAAGAACTGTGGACGCTTTAAGCAAAAATAGCTAACTACATGAGTAACTATACCAATCCTAATCTCATAAAAGGCAATAATAGTTACCACAGTAAGAACTGTTTTTTTTATAGTCAAACCAAATAATTTTATTTTGCTATAGATAATTAATTCTTCAACTTAGATTATTTATAATTTTTGATTATATATTACTAATATGTTGATAAAATTATCCATAACAGAATGCGAATATTTGTTTATTATGCTGTTTGTTGTCAAAGTGGACTAATTTATATAATTTAATAGCACTCTACTGTACATACATAAATTATAA
The DNA here is from genome assembly GCA_964036235.1 of Heterorhabditis bacteriophora. Lineage (NCBI taxonomy): Eukaryota > Metazoa > Nematoda > Chromadorea > Rhabditida > Heterorhabditidae > Heterorhabditis > Heterorhabditis bacteriophora. The sequence goes on along the minus strand of OZ038428.1, from coordinate 2,714,351 downwards.
CTTGTTCATTTTCGAAATATCACCTGCTATGTGTGCCGGGTCGTGGGGACACACTCCTGCTTTGGTGATTTGCGAATCGTTGAGAGACTTCCATATGCACTGAGAGCTAAAAACCAAAGTGAGTGTCAATAGATATTTAGTTATAGAATTTATTCTTACTTATCTGATGTAAACGCTGAATATGTTGGTGAGTAATCAACAAAAGCATGCATGAAAAATAACAAGTAAAAAATGCATTGTTACCGCGCTTAATTACTTCCCGCAAAAGCAAAAAGTATAGATGAAAAAAAGCGAACTTCAGTCGAACGTTGTGAGTGAAAACGAGATCCAAATATCCACGACAGTTTCTTTCGACAACTCGGCATATTTAAATTATGTACTCTTTGTCTTATGAGACGGACAAAGAAGACCGAAGATCATGCTCCAATTAAAAGTCGCGTACTAGACATTGCTGTGGTCGAAGTCACTAGTTGTTGTCAACTCGCTGTCTTATAAATGTATTTCGTCATGTTTTCATAAGTCCCATGAGAAACGGGTTTAAATGCAAAATTATTCAGTCAGTCGTGTTTTTCTCTTGTCTCAGGAGATTGTCTATGCGATTAAGGCCACCGTGGGAACTATGCAAGTCAGTAGCTATGGCAGTGGTATATATGGTCAAAAGCATGAACCTAGGTGAAGTTGGAATAAATCCATATTAGTCCGATTTTGCTTTGCCTTTGTCAGTTAATAAAGTGCTTTTATAGAGAAAATAGTTTAAACTCAGTTAATTCTGATTCACAATATTCATACTAATGTCTCTGACCTCATTATTCTATATTAAACGAAGCTCTCTGAAATCTATAGTCTTATAGTTCTAGAGATAATTTAATAAATTACATAGTTTTCGCAATTTTTCTTCTTAAGAGAACTGAAAGGAATATAGACTAGGTTTAGTTAAGAAGAATAGTACTGACATAGTACACAAGTGAAGTACACCAGCTTTTAATGAAATTTTGCTTAAAATTGGAATTTTTTGGTATTCTCTGAAAGTTCTCCAAATATACAGAACTGTGAATGACATTTTGATAAGGAATATACTCTAAAACAAATAAAATATAGATTAAATTAAAGTCTTTAAAACAAAGTTTTATAGTTTCAACCAGCTTAACTACAGGAAGGCTAATTAACTGGGGAAAAGAAAATATGAATTTAAAAAGAAGAAGAAAAGACAGTGGTAGAATACTAACATTAAATATTAAGCTATATTAGTTGGGAAACTTATGAAAATTAGATGATATGTATAAAGACACATAACGAATAAATTATGGCTTAACAGATTACCTTTTCGCTTGAATCTCGTCTTCGTTCACTATTTCTTTTCTTCTCTTCTGTTCGCACACTTACTCTTTTTTCAGTATGAAGACGGGAAACAAGTTCGTGTACATTCACCTATGCAATATTACTTTTATCAGATTATACTTCAAAAGATATGAGCAATACATTTTAATCAAATTTATTGTATATCTTCAACTCTAAAATTTTTAGTGTTTGTTTGTCATGTTTTTATTTGAATATATAGAATTATTCCATCTCACGATGGGTAGATTGTTTGGCCTTCGAATGTGAATTGTAGAGGGTCTGTTTCTTTGCAGTTCTCCTCTCTTCTGTCTTTCCCCAGAGGTTGACACTCGTGCACTACAAATATATTTATTATTCAAAAAGGTTTGACGATTCTTTGATGTATTAGTAGGAATATCTGCTTATAAATACAATATACGATGCATTTTATATTAACATAAATTCTTATGGACCACACTTATAAACATTCTTAACTCACAATTCATCGGATCTAATTTTGGTTATTTAAAGATCTTGTCCACTCGAATGGAACATGTCTTAATGGCAGATGGGTATGACAGATTGAATCCTCAATCTCAAAAAGTACCAGAAAAGTGGAAATGGAGAACTAGAGACGTTTGTAAAATTGCATTAAATAGTGCCCAGATATTTTCTCACACTAAATAATATTTAGTAGCAGTTGAGGCTCAGTTGTACTTGTAAATGATCTCTGTTTGACAGATTACTTTATCCTCTCTCTAATGGATGTGTGCGTTAGTAGTTAGGGCAATTACTGATGTTCATGGTTTTGTGCATGATGTATTTCCATTCTCTAGAACTTGATTCTTGTTAAATAGGTGTATTTTCAAATAGAGGCAAAAACTAAAAAGACTGAATGTTTTCTTTTCACATATCATGCTATTCCTATATTTGCTTGTTCACATAATAGAATAGTAATTTTTCCAATAAGCCTATCAGACAAATTTTGCATTTGATCTTTGCTTCTGAATTATACTCATTTTATTTTCTGGACCAAGTGCGAGGGTAATATTTCTTTCTAGAAATGCTTTCTGAAGGTTCTGAAGATTGTTCTAATACTCAGCTGTCCTCAGTAATCATCTCGAAAAAAAAGACAAATTAACTAATAATCATTTACTATAAAACGACAGTGATGAAATACGACCAACATTCTTCCTATCAAAATTAGGTGGGAGATATAAATAGATATCTTATATCATTGTTTTCACGTCTAAGAAATCTGAACGTTTAATTAAAAGGATGTTTATATATTACATAGGGATAAATTGTATAGGCATTCTAAGCCTGAACATAAAAACACAAACTACGTTATATAAAATATGATACTGATATCAGAACAGCATGTGTTAAGAAATACATATTTAAACTTGCAGCCTTTCTCTTGCTTTCTCGAATTCCCTAGTTTTTCTTTCAATAACTTTTTCCTAACCCCTAGTACCGCTTTCCCTAGAACTGAAAATAAAAATTCTGGAGATGGTCGGTACTCCAGTACATTCTCTTTCCAGTCAACTTTCTTCTACCACTTGTATTGTTTTCACCAGGCGGTTATTACACGCCCTAATGAATTCTCATTGTCTAGATGAGCGCAAGTGACCTAGGGAAAGGTGCACATCTCCTTTCTTCAATTAACAGATTAATGAAATGACATAATCTACATTAAAACCATATTTTTCTGAAACTGTAAATTCTAAATGACTAAATATAAACAAACCTATAACTTCGGCGCATTTCCTGTTCGAAAGCAATGTCTACTTCACTAAACACTTTATTCTCTTGGTGGTTTTTACCAGAAAAATTACGTAAGTCAGGAACGGGCATGCTGTAAGAAGATCAGAATTAACATAACCTTTAATCTGTGTAAACCCTACTAATTCATGAACTACTCTTTATAATTATATTAGAACTAAGTGCAAATAGAAGACTGGACATAAAAATAATCACGATAAAACATCTACTGGACAATTTATTTCAAGAATCAACATTGATGAAGGCATCTAAAGCGCAGTGCAAATGATGACATATTAAATTGCACTAAAATACATATTACAAATATTTCATGGTTTTTAGCAATTTATTACAACATTTATAAAATAATAAAATATGATAAATGCTGATGTATTCACTTTAAAAGCTCAGTTCTTCTTATATTAAATTCCGAGTATGAGATGAATTACTTAGGAATTAAAATGATTTAAAACGCCTGCCCTTAAAGAATTAATAGTTGCATTTGATACCACTTTCCTGTTGCTGTCTATTCACTACAAGTTACATTTCATCACGTCATCTCTTTACCATAAGCTTGAGAAATAAAACTGAAATTCTACTTAAATAATAATGAAGTCGATTTGCCAAAGAATTACTACAAGAGGCGGAATCCATTATTGGATCCAAACGACACGCCCCCTTTTATGGAAGCATATGGACATTTCTACAAATATAAATTATTTAGTAGTAGAGTTATTTAATAGCTGAGTTATTGGTGAAAATGGTTCATCTCTAAAACAGTGGCGCTTAAAATTACTAGTAACAAATTGCATCGAGGGCACATAAGTGCACTAAGTGAACTAGCGATTGTAACTCGCTTCTGAATGACCTACTTTGTATTCTAATTAAAGATTCGGTTTCAGCACCAAATTGCAGTTCCTTCCTGCATAATTTTCTTAGTTCTACTCAAAGTTGACTTTTGATGAGAAGCAGAATCTCAGATTCGCAGAATTATTATGACAATATAAATAGACACAAAAGGCGTCAATCATCCAGTAATATGGTTGCTATTATATAGTCCATATTTCTTGATGAATTATAGTACTTTTTACTTCCATGTTGTGTTAGTAGTCACCAAAGTAGGCTCCACCAAAGGGCATTATTATTCAATTACTTTGGGGAAGAACTACGACCAAAGGGTATTTGTTGCCTATCGCTTTTCTATTGATCCAACAAGTCCAGTGATGGCATTGTGGTGTAGGTCATACGAAGTCGGGAAATCAGGGCAGGATCGGCTCCTCTGCGTGACCAGGAGGCGTCTCCATTTCTTTCTCCTTCTTCTTGCCAAACTCGTCCGATGGATAAGTATTCAACAATTGCCATCCAAAATAGCTGTTTGTGAGTGAAGAGAGTTGGTTAAACAAGGCGAAGTGTTTCAGTTAAGAGGTAAAGAAATTCCATCGCATAAGAACAGTCTTTCTGTGACGAGTGCAAAAAGATAGCCTAAGAGCGTAGAAATAGTGTAGTTTCTTCGGTCGACATACATAGCTTACTCTAGCCGTTTTTATACACAAATAAATAAAAATTCATATAACACTAATCCTTTACGCAAGAACAACGGTGCTATTGTGGCCTAGTGGTAGTCGGCGAGGCGTAGTATGTGGTGGTCCAGGTGTCGGTCCCCCCCGGTTCCATTTTGATCTTCTCGTATTGAGTAATAGTTAATCATTTCTTGTGCCTATGTGCAAACGAGGCTGAGATACGGAACAGGCTTGGGTGGGGGTTTCGGCTATTCGTGAAACAAACCGCAGTCGACCGGTGCAGTGGTAAGTTTCGGTGCACTTGGACGGTAAGATTTGAAGACTTCGAGGAGTGAAAGTTTATTGGTGGGTTTTTGTCTCTATTTTTCAGGGATTTCTTGAGCCGGGACTTTGCCTCAGTGCTCTTCCCCCATCTCCCTTTTGGGAGGCGAGTGGAGCAATTTTGGACGCTTCTGAAGCGTTTGGCACTTAGGTGCTGAACTGCTTCTGGAGCTTTGTGGCACCCAGGTGCCATTTGACCCTAGAGGGTCATGCTGAAAAATATTGGGAAGGCGAATCAATGCCCAATTTTTTATCTCTGCGTCTCTTATCTCTCGACAGCCTAAACTATACCAGCGTAAAGTACGGATACCGAAAAGTGTATATGTATTTGAATTTGCTAGTTTCTTCGGCCTTCAAAAGCCCTTCGAAAGCCACTCACAACGAGTGGCTGGACACGACCAGAACTACCTTCCGGAAAGGGAAGGTAGGATATGGTCTTTTGGAGGGAATACTACCCTATACCCGTTAAGGGTTGGGGTAGTATCCTTCCTAATTTTGGAGACCTTAGCCTAGAGGTAGCTAAGGTTCTATCTATACACAAAAGACTAGTATATAACACATCTTTTTGAATCGTGGAAAATTTGGGCATGACCTCCCCTTATATTCAAAGTATTGGCACCTATGTGCCAATAAGCTTCTGAAGCAGCCCAGCACCTGAGTGCTGAACGCTTCAGAAGCGTCCAAAATTGCCCCACTCGCCTCCCAAAAGGGAGATGAGCACTGAGGCAAAGCCCCGGCTCAAGAAATCCCTGAAAAATAGAGACAAAAACCCACCAATAAACTTTCACTCCTCGAAGTCTTCAAATCTTACCGTCCAAGTGCACCGAAACTTACCACTGCACCGGTCGACTGCGGTTTGTTTCACGAATAGCCGAAACCCCCACCCAAGCCTGTTCCGTATCTCAGCCTCGTTTGCACATAGGCACAAGAAATGATTAACTATTACTCAATACGAGAAGATCAAAATGGAACCGGGGGGGACCGACACCTGGACCACCACATACTACGCCTCGCCGACTACCACTAGGCCACAATAGCACCGTTGTTCTTGCGTAAAGGATTAGTGTTATATGAATTTTTATTTATTTGTGTATAAAAACGGCTAGAGTAAGCTATGTATGTCGACCGAAGAAACTACACTATTTCTACGCTCTTAGGCTATCTTTTTGCACTCGTCACAGAAAGACTGTTCTTATGCGATGGAATTTCTTTACCTCTTAACTGAAACACTTCGCCTTGTTTAACCAACTCTCTTCACTCACAAACAGCTATTTTGGATGGCAATTGTTGAATACTTATCCATCGGACGAGTTTGGCAAGAAGAAGGAGAAAGAAATGGAGACGCCTCCTGGTCACGCAGAGGAGCCGATCCTGCCCTGATTTCCCGACTTCGTATGACCTACACCACAATGCCATCACTGGACTTGTTGGATCAATAGAAAAGCGATAGGCAACAAATACCCTTTGGTCGTAGTTCTTCCCCAAAGTAATTGAATAATAATGCCCTTTGGTGGAGCCTACTTTGGTGACTACTAACACAACATGGAAGTAAAAAGTACTATAATTCATCAAGAAATATGGACTATATAATAGCAACCATATTACTGGATGATTGACGCCTTTTGTGTCTATTTATATTGTCATAATAATTCTGCGAATCTGAGATTCTGCTTCTCATCAAAAGTCAACTTTGAGTAGAACTAAGAAAATTATGCAGGAAGGAACTGCAATTTGGTGCTGAAACCGAATCTTTAATTAGAATACAAAGTAGGTCATTCAGAAGCGAGTTACAATCGCTAGTTCACTTAGTGCACTTATGTGCCCTCGATGCAATTTGTTACTAGTAATTCTGAGCTCCACTGGAAATCATTCATTTTAGGCCATCGTGTATTGCAACTGCTTCGCTATTTTCCAAAGGATTATTTATTATTACCGTCATATTTGTTATAACGGAGTTAAAATTGCAAGAGTTGGAGTTGAATGTGGCTCATAACTAAATCATCAATTTCATTATTTGCTTTAAGGGTGATGAGTTAGATGTAAGGTCGTTAATGTCCTTAGCGTTTGCATTAGTTATATTTATAGATTTCTGCCATACCATCGAAAAAATATCTCATGCAAATTGACCAACAATCTCAAATTTTAATTTTATTGATTCTAAGTATTTGACAGTTTTCGAAAGTTAGAGATAAGTAATTATGATCGTACGTTTTCAAATATCATCTCATAAGAATATTTAATCAAAATAACCGAATAAGCGGATAAATAAAAAATAGACAAATATAACGTTTAGTGACAATATCCAAATTAATGTAAATATGAAAAAGGGAGAGCAGTGGTTAGTGCAACTATGACAGTAACCGTGGAGTACATCAGAGATGAGGCAGGATTACAGTTTTCTGCAAAAGCACAATAGTCAAAATATTCCCAGTAAAGGCTTAATTACCAAAATTAGAATAAGCAACGGAGTAATTTATTTCAATTGGATTGTATTACTAAATATGAATAGTGAATGCATATTCACTAGAAGATTACTAAACCGTATATTATTAGGACAATATAATTTTGATCTAAAACACTCATGTTTCCTTACCACTTTTGCAAAAACACTGTTCAGCACTATATATCATGCTAATATCTCTCTTATGACGTGTTGCAACTATATTGCTAAAGCCGGGTCCTCCTCGGAAGGTGGTGTTGCTTTCTATCCATACACAGGCCTCTTTGTTCTTAATATCGTAGGGCGAAAATGGGGCACAGCTGTACTCTTCGTAGTTACGTCCTGCAAAATATAATTGAGGTGAAATCTGCAATAAGTTATAAGATGTATATGCAAAATAAGGCTAGCGTATTTTACATTTATATATATGTGCTATCATGCATTCTAGAAATCATCGATATGAATAATTTATAGATGATTAACTTACCATTGATTTTCCCTTTTACTCTTGTACATGTGCTACCCATACAAGAGTCTTTGGTGCTGCTAATTCCATCGTATTTTGTGAATCTAGCGCACTGAATAGCTTTTTCTGCAACATTAGTAAAAATGTGCGGTATAATTATTATAGCATTGGAAATCTCAACTGAGTATATATAAATTGCGTTTATACAAGGTAGCAATAAAGATCTAATATTTAATTGCCTTTTATGCAGTTAAAATCCTCTAAATTTATGGGAAAATTAGACGAAGTCATTAGCTTCTCAGTTATCTTATCATTTTTATGTTCTTCAGTAGTTCCTAATTCGACGAAACGAATCACTGCCTGAAAATAAAATAAAATATTTAACAACTCATTACTCATAGCTCCGACTTTAATATGAACACTGGTTCATTTATTTTATGACTTATGCCATTGTCACGTATATTTCCGTCTCCTGCCTTCGTGCGATAGGAATAGGTGCAGTTATATGCAGCAACGGGTGTTAGCTGATTTTCCTTGTTTCCACTGATGAAATTGGAATGGCAACCACGTAAAAACTCATACGTACCATCTAAAAATTCACTTATTTTCATCCAAATAATAATAAAGAGAAATGGAACACAGATAATGTCAGCAGTCATTATAACAGTTGTCGGTAGTATACTAAGAATTTTTAAACATTTTTCTGTACACGCTTTCATCCACTTTTTTTCACTCAGCATAAATGTTAACTCTAAGAGTCTTGTTCTAGTAGGATTTAAAAAAACATTATATTAGCAAGTAATACAATTATCCAATAAAATTAAAGAAGTATCTGAATCTAATTACCAAGTGGAATTGCCATTTCAAAACACACAGTATCACAATCTTCAGCTAGCACTTTTTCGTCGGGATCAGAACATTCTCTGAAATGAATAATGTTACCATCCATTCCAATCTGTTGAAAATCAAACTGTAACTGTTAAAGTATTTGTAGTTAAAATAAAAGCCAAAGCATCTACCATTATTGTTGGAAAACACTAACTTTTGGAATTTAAGAAGAGGGGGAATTTTCCCAAAACCAGTTGTCTGCCATTGCATGCGTAATCCTGGGGTGGAACATTGATAGCAAAAGGAGAAGACTGTCACTGGGTTTAACAATAAGAAAAACAGACATGAAAAATACATCTGAAATTATACTTTAAATGTAATATAGAATCCAATAACGCAAAACAAAGTTGGTGAAACTAAATCCTGTAGCTCAACTGTTGACTGCATTGAGCTAGTTAGAAACTACCAGCGAAGCCCTTTTTATAGGCCAATGAAAACAGTGATTCAAACATTCTGATCAATTGAAAGGAGTTATGCTAATAATCAAAGTTTATTCTATTTTATATTTAGCACAGTTTTTAGGGGCTGATAGATGGTGTCTCACCTGTCATAGGTAAATGTTCTGAATCTCTTCCTCATAACGTAAGCCAATATTGGAATGAACTATATGTACGACACTAGTGATTGATATTAACAAATTGTGGAACCACTGTACACTACCCGTCAAGCTTATTTTAGGATATACCACCTCAGATCAGTATCTAGACTAATCCCAGATAATTACGATATTCCTGTTCTAACTCTGTATTCTCTTAGAAACTCGAAAACGCCATTTAGTGGATTATACAGATATTATAAGCCGCCATCACCCAAGTTATTAACTATCTGGCATTATTAAACCTATAATATTTGCAAATGAGGTACCTTAAATCATAAATCTTGTATTCTACTCACTATTAGACCTGTATAGAATTTAATTATTTATTTGATAAACTGTTAAAATTTATAACGATTTAACTGAATAATAGTGTAACAGGACTAACATAGATGATAACAAAACAACTGGATAAACAATCCTATAGAGAGAAAACCTCAAAAATAAAGAGAAAACCTACTGAAACTATCCCTAAGTATTTATATTAACAACTATCGGTGTGAAATACTTAAATGTGATAAGGGAAGATATTAAAACGACTAAAGTGACATACAGAAAGGATTAGATTAATTTTAAGGTTGTAAGATTCATCATTAATCATAATGAACCTTTTTGGCAAATGTTTCTGCCACAATGAGAGGAAATACAAGCGTAGCTTCAGCATGAACTTTAACAGCGTTTGCACATGGTTTAACCTAAAATTTCATAATTCATAGTTCTATATGACCTGAGGAAGTATTCAGTAAATATCAAATGAGCGAAATTATGTGGTCAGAAAAGCAAAAAGTAAAATAAACATTGTATAAAAAACAGTACGTAGAGGATGTATCAAAATATTTGACACAGAAGTGAAATTGCAATTAAATTAGCATATGGAATCCGATATTATAATGCAGATGTTTCTTAGAACTTGAATCATATCTAGAATTCGATCTGATTATGTTATGTCTAAACTGTTATATAATGTCAAAAACTTCATGTATTGCCATCATACATTTTCACAAACAAGAAAAAGAAAATATTGTAATTTCAAACTCTGTCTGCAGAATGCTCAACGGACTGTCAAACAATATCACTTGCTATGATAGAAAATTATGACAGAGAACTCGTCTGTGAACGCTCCTTATATTCGAGAATTGTAAAGAACCGGCGAAGAAAGTGGCTTTTGACCTCAATATCAGTCCAACATCAATGAGAAGAACGGTTAAACATGAATTGGGTTCTACCTATATAAAATGTTTCGAAACTATAAGCTGACAGAAAATGAAAGCTGCGCCTTGAACGTGCTTTTCACTGATGATAATATTTACTGCCAACCGACAAAACAATAACGTTTTCGACGTGGACATGAGGTCTGAGAACGCATTTGTAGATACCAGAAGTCACTTTCCATCTTCAATCATGGTTTGGGTCAGAATAACCGCATCAGGTAAAATGTCGTTGGTATTAATCGAAAAAAAAAGTGAAAATTAACACGAAATACTATCAAGACGAAATTCTATTGAAGTTAGTACTTTATTGAGCCTCAAAACATTCTGGAGCACACAAATAGACGTTTTATCAGGACTAAACACCCGCTGATGGAGCAAAAAAAACTGTTAAACTATACGGCAATTGCCAGACTTGTAGAACAAATAAATTTACCTGACCCAAATTCAGTGATCTACTTAATATAGTCAGTCTCGGAAAAAAGCTAAGTAGAAGATGCTACAATAATTTGGAGTCTTCTAAGATCGTTTTAGTGAAAACTTAGGACGAAATGGATGAACTTTGGTCTATTATGCCTAACTTCAAGATATGCACACAAATTTGTCTGACAGCAAAAGACGGTACTTTAAATGAAATATATTTGTAATATGGGATTCTATATATTTCTAAATACATTTTTAAGCCAACTTCTGCTATAATTGTGAACTTATGTGATTTAACATCTGTAGCAGAACTTCTAATGCATCTTGTAGATATATGGATATAGTTATAGTATAATTACTCACAAAAGGTTTGAAAATGATTCTTTTCATCAACATACCTTACCCCAACTTATAGCTTCGTCTGGTTGTGCACCAGAGTCTGAACCGTCAAATTCCTAGAAAAGTAATGATAACCAAAATCTCATGAAATATATAATTCTCCTTATTTTAAGTTCCTCAATATACAATATAAAATAGTAAATACTTCTCCAATAGGCTATAACTAGCAATATTGAGCCATAAGTGATATACACTAATTTTTTTCAATAAATACAATGATTTGTTTAATCTGATGCTGCATTGAAGCGATCCAAATCGAAGGAGTGAGATGGTCTTTCTTCTGTTCTTCATATTTCCCAACGTTTTTTTAAACAGAATAATCGAAGCAGGTAAATAAATAATTAAACCACTAACACTTGCTAAGTAATAAAATCAAAACTAAGCAATTAAAATGCTATTTAAATTTAACTCTTAATACCTAGTATCTAAAAACCCATATGTACAAACTACATCTCGCATTTCCATTTAACGAAAAAAAGTTAACTAATATAGAAAATTAATTCGTTCGTTAAGGTCTTTGGAGTTTTTAAAGCTTTCTATTTTTAAATTTTAAAGTTGATGTTAATTTTAAAATTGTTATTATTGTTTCACGAGCTAACAATTGCTTCCTAATGTTACTGTTCATTCTAAAACTATAAGGTTAATAAATTATTAACCACTTGAGTTAAAGTAATGATATCTATGTTTGTTCAGACTGACTTAGTCTCACAGTTCCACTAACGACTAAGCAAATACTTATGTACATTAATGTTTATGGATATGTACATAGACACTTTATGCTGTTGGGTCCAAGTTTCTGTATCAATTTAATAGCTAAGATTGCAGACTAAGCTTATGACTTCGTTAATATTTTATATACAATGAGTGCAATAAACAATGCTAACACTATTTAGTAATAATTACTATGACAAAATATTAAGGATTTCTAACTGTACGTATATATTTATAATATAAATAAACACCCACCATTCCCGTATTGACATAGACTGTAAAGTCAGACCCATTCCTCATCAAGTTTGCGTTGTTAATATGATGCTTAACTACACCACCACCTAAGATTAGTGAACCAGTCTTGATGCTCTTCACAGCTATTGTATTGATATGTCGAACATCCTACGAATATAACAGCAAAAGTTTATAAGATAAAAAAGAATAGTATTTTATTAAATGATTACCTCGACGATATCAATACGAAGGCTAGGAGTATTTTTCATAGAGTGGAAATATAACATATCACCGAGGCTACCATCAGTTAAGGCTGGGCAAAACACAGGAATACTATTACGGGCCGCCCAGTACAGAATGGATTCTTCATTATTTATTTCCAGACCAAGTCTAGATTTAAAATAAAGAAATAATTTTATCCTAATATATTTTTAACGTTAGGTTAGTATTACACAAATATTATCTAGTAACGAGATAGTCACCTGTGAATTAATTTTGAAGGAGTCCAGTTAAATCCATTATCTCTTTGCTCTTTTAGGCAAGTATCTAGAATTGGAGTTAACCAATCCTCAAAAGCACAATAATTGTCATTAGGAATAAGCACATTGCCAGCACGGTTAATTCCACGAGATCTGATGAGATCTTAAGTTAGTATTAATAGTGGTAGATCGTCTAATCCTTATTCTCATATTAATGATTAAGCAAAAGAAACTACGAAATTTAAAGTGTCAAATTAATAAAAGAAATCACATACATTAGTTAAGAATCTAACCTTAGCTGTTCACCATTCATCCCAAAGTCACCAAGATAAGATCGGCGAAGGCATTTTATTAGATCCTCCTCTACACCTCCTGCACTCGTAACTACACAGTCGACGAGGTTATGTTGTACTACGAAACGAAGGACCTCAAATACTCATTACAGTACTTTTACTTGTACGATGTTCTGCGTCATTAACACATTTTTAGAAAATTATAGCAATAAAACCTGACTCACCTCTCTTAATCCACTGCTTACTAAATTTGAAGTAAAACCTAAAAAGATAGTACATGCTGAAATTTTCCTTCCCTCTGGATAAGGAAAAAAGAAATCACTCATTTCCCCGAATGACATATTCTTCTCACGTTCATTTAACATGGCATTAATTTGCTGAAAATAAACTAAACAACAAGCAAAATTTTGTGGAACCAAATTTTATAGCAATTTCTGAAACTATCTCTAACCACTATGGCTTTTGCGAGATGGGAAGCTTGAAATCCAGTGGTAAGATATGATTTCATCAAACGTGGAAAATCAATACCATCGTTGAAATCATAACCTTGGATGGGAACTGCTCCTTCCGGAAGCTAGAAAACTTTTCCTTCTAGTATGAACTGGATAGTCGTGGAAAACAGAATAAGCAAACCTCGCAGGATTTGACCAGCACCGCTCCCTGAGCAACTGCAAGATCAGCTGAAGAGTTACTCATTCTTTCAGAAGGTACGCTTAAATATTTATGCAAAAATCATACAAATATAAGAAAACAAAGTTTAAACATGAAAAGCATAGAGATACAAAAGAAACTAATCAAATTAAACCGAACGGTGCTTCCAGATTAGCATTTTCTAAAATCATTTTAAAAGTATATCATAATATTTAATCGATGAAATACAAATACATGCATATAAACTAAGAAAGAGAAGTGCCCAATACAGTTAACCTGTCACGATTCTCCGCATCTCCTTTGTGTATCTGATCTCAGTAGGCCTATAAAAGGCTCTGAGCGAAATAATCGGGGTAGTTGCGGGTATCCTGAGCCTCTGACCCTCTTGCCTTATATAATCCTCTGTATCATTTACATTATACCCCAATAAATATCTTTAACCCTAGAATGCAATCTCTCCAACCCACACCTAAATACTATGGGTTCCGCTACGTATAAAAGGGAGTAAACAGCTTGGTCACCTGGTTACGTACCACCTTTTTACAATGAATTATCCAGATTACCAAACCCAGATGAAAAACCATCCATAGCTAGAGAGCGTTCAGAAGAAATGGTAATCAAAATTCAAGAAGAAATTTATGAAAAACTTCCAGTAAGCGCCAAATAAATCGCCACAGAAACTTCGATAGATGTGGAATTGCGCAAGGTAAAAGAAAATATCCTCAAAGGCTTGCCAGATAAAAATAAAGAGGAAGGAATAAAACCTTACTGGCTATGTAGAAACGAGTTGTCAATGTATAAGGGTTGTATCCTGAAAGGAACGGGAATAGTTATTAGGAGGAGACTTCAACTTCAAATATTAGAAGGTCTACATGAAAACCATGCAGGGATAGTACGCATGAAATGTTTAGCTAGAATGTATATGTGGTTTCCAGGAATAGATAAAGCTATAGAAAACAGCAAAGAATTGTGAACAATGTGAAGTGTCTGGCCCGGAAATGATCAGAACTACCTTGAAACCATGGGATGTTCCAAATAAGGTATGGGAAAGAATACATATAGACTATTGCGGTCCTATAGCGGGAAGTATGTGGTTAATAATAGTTAATGCAAAATCAAAGTGGCCGGAGGTATGCAAAATGAACTCCACGTCGACAGAAAAAACAGTGGAAAAATTAAGGACAACCTTTTCCACACATGGAATACCAAAACAGTTAATATCCGACAACGGTCCACAATTTACTTCAGAAGAATTTTTAAAATTCTGTGATATAAGAGGTATTAAACACACTCTCACACCGCCCTACCATCCGCAGTCCAATGGAGAAGCAGAAAGGTTCGTGCAGACATTTAAAAGAGATTTAGGCAAAAATATTGTAATGGAAAGGAAAATATCAGCAACGCTACCAGATATAATGCTCCAATACAGAATAACGCCTGACCCAGCAACAAAAATATCACCAGCGATGATGATATTAGGTAGGCAGCCGAGAACCTTACTAAATCTCATTAAACCAATAGAGAGTAGGAAACAAAGCACTGAGGAGCCAGAGGAGGAAACACGATATAGAAAGAAGATGATAGAATTTCATGATAAGAAATCAAATGACAGGAAATTTGATGAAGGTAATATCGTCTATGCGAGGAATTATATCGAATGAGAAAATGGAAAAAAGGAGTGTAATTAGGAAGTTAGGACAGAAATGGTATGAAGTACGGATAGAAAGAGGAGTATGGAAGCGACACATAAACCAGCTTAAAAATTGTTGGGTCAAGGATAAAGAACAAGAAACAGTTCTCAGGTTGCCAAAGAACATTAAGATTCCGGAGACAAAGAAGAAAGAACAACAGCCGACCAAAATACTACGAAGATCAGTTAGAACAAAAAAGCCTGTTAAAAGATACGTCGAAATCGATACTGGTAGATTATCGCAAAAGAAACGCGTAAGATTTGAAGAATCGATAAAACAAGTCCACATGAACAATGGGGAGCATAACATAAAGATTAAGAAGTATCAAAGGACGTACGACAACGAATAAAAAAAACTAGGGAGGAGGAGTTGTAGTGTACGTGAGGAAAGTAGTAAAAGCTCAGGAACTATCAAGTTCCTGATAAAGATGAGTAGATAATAAAGCCTATATAAATGTAAAATATTAATTGTTATGGTGCTTAATAAACTGTATTCTACGAGTAGTACTGGTCATACACAACAGTTACGCACCACCCTTTTACAAACCTTTGAAATTATTCTTTGCCTCACGAAGTTTTCTTAAACACTCTACTAATTCACTGCAGCCAATATTCTTCTGTATATCTTTGGACCATACCCTCATGAATGGGTTGATTTCTTTTTCCTCAGCAATAGTCGATGGTATTGTGGGTTTGAAGCGCTCATTACACTCCTTCGCCCAAGCTAATTTAGCGGTTACTTTCTGAAATATATTAAATATATATCATTCATATAAATTATTATTTTTATTTCATTATATCATGCTACTCAACATTTAGTTACAAAGTATATAGTATAATTCTTTATAAAGTTGTGTTTGTTCTGGTTATTTTAATGTAAAATGAATATCAGGTCTAACAAAGTGAATCATTTGTTAATAAAATTTCTACAAATATATTGAATTAAGGAATATAAACCATTTAGGAAACCTAAATACTACTAAATATGGTTTTAAATGAATCTAAAGCAAAGTGCGCTTTTTAAACATATTCATATAGCAGATTTATTATTTTTTACTTTACTAATTTCAATAGAGTTTAAAAAAGGTTTCTCGATAATTCATAGTCCTCAGAAAATATATATCTAAAAAAACGACCAATGATAGTTTGATATAAACATTTACTTGCTTATATAATGTAAACAGAAAAGTGAAAATTAATATGTAGTAAACCATAAATCAAAAGTATGCACATACTTCATTTTCTGGTTCAATGTAGTGTGCGAACTGGAGATTATTGTACGTATATTCATGTCCTGGATAGACGCAAGTGTGATCAGGAAGGTTAGCCAAAATACTGAGATTATGATGCATTTGTTCAGCGGTTCCTTGAAAATTTACACTAAAATAAAGTAGTGCAAAAAGGCGAATAGTTACGTAAAAATAAATCCATGAAAATATAGGAAAAAAACAGAAAAATTAGGTTTTAAAGTAATGATAAACTTAATTATTGATTTTGTAATTTGTTTTAATTGTTATAAAACAACCTTCAAAAAATTTGCCGCAGCCAGCAATAAACAATGTATCGCCTGTGAGAATAATGGGATCACTCCCATCTTTAGTCGTTACAAAATAACAGAGATGCCCCTTCGTGTGACATGGAGTACTTAGTGATACTACCTTAATTAAACATTTGTAATACATTATAATGGGAATCTAAGCAAAATTAAGAAATAAATACCTGGTCAGAAATACAAACGAACAATTATCATCGAAACAGCAATACTAATCTGAGAATTACAAACCTTTAATGTTCCAGCTGTGAATGTTTCTTCGTGTTTAAGCAAGTGATTGAGACAATCAATCCTTTCGTCACCTCCATATATGGGGATAGCTTCATTTGGCCACAGTACACGGAATTCTGGCATACCACCCGCATGATCCCAATGGTGGTGAGTTACCAATGCCGCAACAATCGATATCTATACATTTTTTAATTTATAAGAAATGTTAGGCCATCAACAATTGGTTAGCATACCCCCATATCATCCGTAATTTTCTTCATCTTCTTGGGCTCAACAGGATCTACGACAAGACCTCGCAGATCGTGCTCATTGTACACAATATACATGTAATTGTCCTCAAGAGCTCTCACAGGAATAACTTTCATTACTTTCCTGTGTAATAATGATGTAACAGCTCTCAGCATGAAGTACAAGATGCTACTAGGAAAAAATACCGATATCTTACTAAGCACAAAAAATACTTCCAAAGATATTGGTTCATGCAATTTAACAAAGTAATTAATGCTCTTTGTATACAGGAGGATCTGATTTATCTTTACAAATATCAAACACAATTCTTAGTAATAGGTTATAGGATTAAGGGTGCGAATAATGTAGAGGAAATTACCATAAAATGAACCAGCGAAAATAATATATAAAAGATCAACAATGAGTATATACAACAATTTTATACATGAAATATCTGATGATGAGACTATTCCATATTAAACGACTATGCCTAAGCTAAATAGATGAATATAGAATCATGTAACCATTTTAGTAGGTTTCATGGCACTTTTCCGGAGTCGAGATCATTTATTATTTCTACAAAAAAAAGCTTTACTGTAAATAGTATTAAATATGATCATGTTCTAGAAGATAGAGCATATCACTAAGAGTCTGATCAACATGAAGTTCTTCTGCCCTTTCACTCATCGGTAGTGCACCTTTCGGTAAATGACATAATCGGGGTCCGAAGTTACACCTAATAGTTGCACCTGCAAATTCTTGTAACATATATATGTAAAAAGGAATTTAGCATAGTAAGAAAATCATTGATACCAACTCTGAAAAACAGAAACAGCAGGAAAATAAAACCCAGCATAGATATCGGTAAAAGCAGGACCACAAGGCCGACCATTGTGAAAGAACTCGATCTAAAACAGACTAAGTGGCTTGATAAAAATAAGGCGACCCAGAGATAACTTATCAGCTTTTGATTAAAAGAAACTGTAAAATAATCAGTAGAATTAGAAGATACTTTGCTTCCTGGTAATGGGTGCAGCGTTTTCATGGCGTCCACTACATCATCATGGGTTTCGTAGAAGTAATTATGCTTGAAGTTGATTAGAGGAAGATCATGAAATATGAAGCAATTCTTAATCACCCAGATAATCAAGTTTGAATGCTTAAATGAAAAAAGTAAACAACTTTATGAGAAGGTGGTAGATATTGTGTAGACGGTCCAGGCTGCACTGGATCACGTGGAAGATGGATCAGACAGCCCAGTACATCACCCTCCTATTTAAAAAAAATATTTTCTTAAGCATAAAAAAACATCTCCTTAAAACAGCTGCCAAACATATTAATGTATGAAAGAATAGTATTAGCCTATAAAGAGTTCGTTCATCTTCGATAACCTTTCCTAGAAATATAAAATGTTAATTAATAACCTTGAAACCTTGGAAATGATATTTTTTTCCGGTAGCATTGTGGAACTTAGTCCCTTTTAGAGATCTCCAACCATATGAAAATTTGTTGTATCCAACACAAGCTTGTACTACAGCTAAAAAAAGAAACTTAAGTTAATAAATAGGAAAATTAAACTGCATTAGTAACAAGACTGAAGCATGAAATAGTAAAAAAAAATCCAGCAACTTCCCCTTACATGAAATATAATTTTAATAACATAAAACTAACCTAGTGGCTGGCTCCAACCAATGCGAATATGCGAATCTTTTGGTTGTTTAACGAAGTTAACTTCAAAGTACCATGTACCTTTTGCAACTCCATGTGTTGCGCGAGCAACACAATATCCCTCAGAGCCGGTTACCGTTAGCTGATCATCCGATACTCGTAACTATGATATTTAAGTCAATAATGGTGAATTACACAATAGGAAATCACTTACGAACTATGTAGTATTTGAAACACGAGTTGAAATACCTGATATGCACGATCATTAGGTGAAACAGTTACAACTTGCTGGGTGCTAAGTCGATAGAGATAAGAAGGAATCACTCGAGCCGTTGCATTATCTTCGTCTTCTACAACAGTTCTGAAATATATTACAATTAATATTCCAGGACTAATGTTTAAAAAACGTACTTTCTAACAAATTGGCCAGCTAACACTATCTTAAAACATTGTATACATACTTCAACATTAGAACTTTTTTCATCTGATTAAAACAAAACTAGTTATAAAAAGAGGCTAAACATAGTAAGTGATGCAATAATAAATGCAGAAATAAAGAGGACAAAAAACTAAAATACAAAGACTAACTTATCAGGGACGTTAGGATCCTTTTCAACAAGAAAATATCGGTATCCTTCTTTATTAAACGGAAAATCAATCGCTCCTTCTAAGCCAGCAATCCTAGCAGATGAATAATCAGCAGCGCTAAATAAATAAATAAATAAATATATATATATATAATCCCAAAGTAATTGATTTGGGATAGTGTAAGTATACTTAATACTAATTTATTAGATTTATAATAACATCTAACAGCTTTGGTTTTTTGTTCGTATTTCCGGCATCTGCATTTCGCCGCTTACTGGCACCACGGGTTTTTGGTCCTTCTGCATCTGGATCAGTGCGTTCAACAGGCTGTGCACTAACTAATGTCGATGCAAGATTGCTTTTTTCTCCAGTTTTTCTTCCAATCTTAATTTTTAAAAGCATTATTAGTTTATTACAAGATTTAATCAAAAGAAATAAAACAGCTATAAAATAATAAGCACATCTACCATTTAAATAGAATAGCACTATATGACCTGTATTTCAAGTTATTAGAAAGTTATATATATGCAAATCAATTGCTTAAAACACATAAAATACGACATTACCTGTTTTACAGACTCATTAACTGGACCAATATCAGCAAGATTAGTTTCTACCAATGCAAAACTATTCTCGTCATCAGGATGTACCTGAATTGTATGGGAAAAATAGAATTTTCTAGCAGCAATGATATTAAGGAATAAGTGCAATGAAAAATCCTAAGGTTCTTAATAACCAATATTATTAAATAATAAAAAGGAAAAGTCACTTTAAAAAGATCTATTTCTTTGCTCAGAGTCTTTTGAAGAGTCTGATGCCATGTGTTTTTCACTCTTCGTGGCATTGAAGTTAGATTTTCCCAGTTTGCATCAACATATGGTATAATAGTTTCATGAAGACTGAAAGTCGTTTAATACTTAATGAGGACTTTTCCCATGAACTTAAGATGTAAATTCCAGAAAAGCATGGAAAAAAATAACTAATTCATAAACTAAAAATTTAGTACTGATGAAATACTATTATGCTGAATATAATAGGATATTATTAAATATAGAATCATTATTTTGAAAAAAGTAGTCTATAATCTTAACTAACCAATCAACAACAAATGTACGATTTCTATATATTCTCACATTAATATGCACTTTAACAGTAAAACATACCCGAAATATATATGTTCACTATTCTTTTTATCTAAAGAACCTTCCTGTCTTAGTTGCTCAGCTGTCAAGTTGGCCAAAACAGTTACACACATATGAATAAAGTCTGAAAGCTATCAAAACATTTATTTTTCATTATTCACTCTATACCGTGAAATTTTAAGAACATACTAGCTTGCTTAGCTACCCATGTTTCAGATCGGGTAGGGCTGCAGTCCTTACAATGAAAAACATAGCAGACCATGAAACTTAAACCATAGCTGAAATGAAGAAAATTTATTTGTTTGTCATTTTTAAAATTAGTAACAACTTAGGAAATATGCAGTTTTAAACTCACAATTCCTTCAAATCTTTCAAGCATTTTCCATGGAACCATTTCGAACAACCACAACAAAATAATTCAAGTGATCCTAATTCCCTATCACCATCACTGAAAAAATGCACCAGTTTAAAAAAATCCTTTATTACGTGAAAATAAATATGAATCGAATATTCTTTATAATATGATAGCATTATTTTTAAGTCTCATTAAAACATTAAATGGTGCCATTAGTTACCTAGGAAATATTATGAACCAGTGTATAACTTTATATATCAATTGCTTCACAACCTTTATCTAGCCAATACTTTACAAAAACACCTACCAGTAACAAACAGTGTTTGATACCGCCATTGGAATCGAAGTTTTTCTCGTTCCACTCTTCAATCCCCTCGTCATAATATTCTACAAAAGAAAATAATTTGTAAAATAGAAACTTGATATTATATAGCATTTGCGAATTATTAAAATAAAAATACTTAAGGTAGATGCCAATAAACTAAAATAGCAACATCAAATTACAATGAAAATCTATTATGAAGAGTGTGATAACATAGTAATCATATGTTGCAAATAATTAGAGTTTAAGAGAATTAGATAAATATTAACATATCATATAAAAATCTTTGCTTAAACTAAAGATGCATAAAATCTCATAACAATAATAAAGATTACCCCATATTTTAAAATAATTTCTTCAAGTGAATTCCGTAGAAAAGAAAAATGTAATTATGTAAGCACGTAACTGCTCTCGTCCTTTAATACCTCGTAGTATCCTACTTTCTGAGTAATGCGTAGTACGAAATATACTTATTAGGGATTTATACTACCAGCTTTAACGAAGTGATATAAAATAATGTACTGATATCGCATTTGCTACTGATTTAATTTAATTTAAATAGTTCGCACAAAAATAAAATGGAGCGATTGAAGTTTACTGAGCATTCAGTGATGAAAATTTTATATCAACATGGGTAAGTTGAATCTCTGTTAATTTGAACGTAGTGTTGTAGATTATTTTCGATTGGGATTTTAAAATATATTCTGATATTTGGAATTCACTAGTTTTGTGTTTATTATTACAGTTATTTCAATGGAAAAAGCAAGAGTAATGAGATGTATGAATATATTCGTACTAGTTTCTTTCTATGTACAACTTGTGCGTCCTAATAATAATGATAGTCTGTATGTAGTAAATGAATGCTAGATGGAGTGCCAGTTACAATATTTTAAACAGTAAGTCTGACTATGCAATTTGTCATAATTGTTACTTACGATAAGCTTTAAAATAAAAATCCAAAACATGAAGAGCTTAATGACAAGGAAGTGATCAAAGAAAGTATTGTAATATACATATTGGACTATTTATGATACTTGTAATCATAGAACAGAAATGTATCACCTACTGTGGCAATTAGAATTATTGAAAAGAGGTACATCATCACTCACAAAACAAGCTGGTACAGCTGAGGTAGCTTTAAAGAAACTATAAATTTTCTTGTTAAAAATAATTGATTAGATAGTGGTAAAAACAGTGGGTATTAAGGTGAGAAAATAGAAGTAACAATATGAGAATAATTGACTAGGAACACTAGATTTTGATACAGTATGCATAAATTATCTAGTTTTGCAACAAATCTCTGGGAATAGTTCTGTTCAATCATACCTTAGTAATTAAGCAAAGGAAAACTATTGTCTTGCTGCATAGAATGAATGGTAAATTAGACGTACTGGATCTTCGGCTAACACATTGAATAGAGCTCTGCTTTTTCATATTTTGAGAAATTACCAACGTATGTCACTTGCGTAGCACTTTATATATAAATGAATACATTATATTTGTTCCTTAAAGTGTAAAACCGTTTTAAATTAATCTACGCATAATTGGTTAATCGCAGTATGGATTTAGATGAAAAAAAAGTTATCGTTATCACCATTTTTATAATCGTAATTATTATCAAATTCATTAGCATACAACGTGTACTAACTGGTGTGTTTCGTTATATAAATTACCAGTACATGCACTTACATAGCGGCTGCGCTTGCTAACTGCAGACCTTTCACAATATTCGCATTAATATCAGTCATGGTTCTAAAATTCTTGAAATACTTTTAACCCTTTTCCTCAGAAAGTATATAACCAACTATATTTATTCTAAGTGAGAAATTGTGGTAGAAAGACGGGTTTTAATTGTTTTAATAGAAATACTTCGACTTCAATAGAAATAGTTTTTAACAAAGAAATATAAATAATTTCCATAACAGCAGCATAGTTTCGAAATATATGGAAAGATCGGATTGCTTTTCCGTCAAATCTCGATAATAAGTGATAAGGAATTAATTTTATTTGTGAATCAGATTAACATTTTTAAGCATTACCCAAGTTAATTTAATAAGTGATATTATGCATGTTGAGTTATGTGATCAAATTTCAGATTTTTTCGCTTGTTAGTCTGTAATTTAAACGATGCATCTGGCCACATCCATGGGATTGCCGTTTAATCATATACATTCACAAGTTAGATAATTATAAATTATAATTGAGTGTTTTATTTAAATGCATATGCAATGCAAAAAAATACATTTTAACTTTATATTTTTATGGATTAATAGTACTAAATTTTGTTATTTTTTAGTTTGCTGCATTGTCAGTTCAGTTACCATCAAGTCCTACCGAATCTGGTCGTTCCTTATCCACTCCAAGTCGATCATCTTTAACAGCAGAAGATTCTAATATTCCAACACAGGTGAATGCACAACTAGTGGGATTATATTGTCCTTAATCCATTAGTAAACTTGGTAAATTTTAGTGGTTTTAAAAAGTTGTACCATTATTACAGACGTATAATCCCATGTTCGGCACAGAGAAGTTGTTTGTTGGTTTTCCCCGCACCAATATAATTCCTCCTTTGAGCGCATATTCCTCTGCGCAAGGATATTCATCTTACTCTGTCCCTCCACCTGGTCGTCCAATTTACAGGAGTGAAGCGGATTCATTTCCTATTATGTTAGCTGGAACAGGAAATACTGTTTGTCATAAGGGTCGGTAATAATCTAGAAATATGTTGCTCTAGTGTGGTATAGGATTTAAATAGATTGTTATTAGCTCAATTTTCTGTGCCGTCTACCTATTCTGGAAGTTTGAGTGGTTCGTCTGAAAAATCTGATCATGCAACCCCTCCTTTGGATGTTTCATCCAAAAGAGGTTAGTAGAGTATATTAGCATCATTAAATGTCTTATTAAGTTCCTAATAACATTAATATTGAAAACTATTATAGTGCCAACATGCTTGAGTGAATCAGATTCAACACTAGTTCAATCTCCCCACTCTGTTTCTGGAAGACGTGTTCCAGGAGCTCCATCTCAGCCTTCGCATTTCATTTCGGAGGAATCGAATGAGGATATTTTTGCACGAAAGGTATTCGTTGGTGGACTTCCCATCGATGTCAGTGAAGGTTAGCTGTATTTCCGTGTTATATTATCTTACCGAAAAATTACCATTCGAAGTGTTCCGGTTTTTAATAGTAAATATTTTAGAAGAGATTTGGCAGACGTTTTCGGTATTTGGAAATGTCTTGGTCGATTGGCCACGTCGTCCAGATGGCTTCAACAGTCGTGAAGATGATGCTTGTGGGAGAAGTTGTCAGTATCATAACTCGCATCTTCTTAACTCAGTTTCCAAAATTAATTATTCACTTATATTCCTGTGCAGCTCGCTCGATGACAGGCTATGTATTCTTAGTATTCGAAGAAGAACGGTCAGTTCAGCTTCTCGTCAATGAATGTCATAAAGAGGGTGAACGGTTAGTTAATTAATTTTGACTAGTTTGATTACTTTTTACTATACTTTCTTTTAGCTACTATCTCTTTGTGTCATCGCCGACTATGCGCGATAAGCCAGTACAGGTACGCCCTTGGCGACTAGCAGATATGGACTTCATGGTGGACATAGAGATGACAATGGACCCACGCCGCACAGTATTCATAGGAGGAGTTCCTCGTCCTACGAGAGCCAGTTAGTCAAATATCTTAGTGATTATGTATTCTTCGAATATTGATAGAAGCGTCATTTACAAAATTCGGTATAAAAATGGCCACATTGATGGATTTAGAAAGCATTTGCAAATGTATTGTTTATTTTGTATTTTTCTGTAATTTTATGCGCAATTTATTAGTTCTTTTGAATTATACTTCATGATCACCGGTCTTCATATAAATCAAGAATAAAACCTTGATTTATAACTACATGAGTGGCCAAAGTACTATAACAGATATAAAACAAGCAAAGCAAATATAATTAATATATCATTAGCATTGGTACTTTGTAAAGTATGGCGAATTCAGATACAATATGGGTAGAGTAACAAGAAAAATACTTAATAAAGCAACGCATGCAAAAGTATAAGATTTATTTCATCTATTGATTTTATTTGAGTTTTGTATATTATAAAGAGTACATTTTTGTTAAATCATATGGAGTAATTACAGAAACAAATAAAACCTTAGTATGTGATTTCTTTAACAAATTCATATTTACCGATTAAATCATGAATATATATATATGACAGGTGAACTGGCCGAGTGCCTTCGTAAACTATATGGACCTGTTTGTTACGTGGGTATTGATATTGATCCCGAACTAAAATATCCTAAAGGCGCTGCTCGTGTCACTTTCACTACGACCCAAGCTTTTATAGCTGCTATTAATGGACGTTTTGTGCATGTACATCATGCCGAGAACCAAAAGCGGGTTAGCATGTTTCTCTATTAAATACACAACATTTTTTATTGATTTAATTTAATTTATTGTATTTTAGTGAGTCTGTTAAAATAGATTCAGGTGGAAATCAAACCTTATGTAATGGATGAACAGATGTGTGATGAATGTGAGGGCAAACAGTGCTCTTCCAGATATGCACCGTATTTCTGTGGTGATGTTGGGTGTCTTCAAGCAAGTATTTTCTTCTTTATTTTTATTGATTTATGATACATAATATAATCTATAATCAGAATGTTTTGTATTATAGTATTATTGTGAGCCATGTTGGGATAAGATTCATTACCGTGCAGGATCAAAACGTGCTGAACATCGACCTCTAGTTCGTATGGGCGATCAGACGAAGGTTATTAATATGTAGTGACAAAAATACACTATTATTTATTTAATTTAAAGATATTATAGTGTGTTATAGGTTCTACCTCGTCCGCCTCATCACAATTCACGAGGATTTCTTCGTCAATTCTACCCAACTCAGAATCGCCAGTTCATTCTTCCCCTTACCTAACAGATTGCAGAGCATATGTTACTTTTTCCTAACTCTGTTTTTACATTGTGTCTATGTATATTATTGTACTATTTAGTACACAAAATATCCTTTTTTGCTGTGAGTGTATTGGATATGTTCTCCTAGTCTCTTATTTCTCCCGACTGTTTTACCCTCCCACATGTGCAATCTTTTGTATCTGGTTTCCCTATATAGTTTTTAGGTTTGATAGTTTCCAGTTCTCTTTTTCTAGTTCCATTATTTTACTCGCTTCTGTTCTCAGTTTAGCGCCTTTATACCACTTTTGTAAATTTATATACCGTCTTTTCTTGTAACCGGTGCTTTAAATTGTTGATATATGAACAAGTCATGTTTGTAGTTGACATTTAAAATGCCTAGCTAAAAAAAAGTTGTTTTACCTTTTCTGCTGCTACTTTTCAGTATTTATAGATCTCTTTTGTGAATCAGTGGAAAGAAGCAATGAGTGGTGTTACTTTTTAACATGTTGGTTGAGCGTAGGTCAGAATAAATTATCTAAACCAGTGCCATTATTGGTATCATCTTTATGACTATGGCTAATTGAGCCTCTATAAGTGCAAGATAGAGGCGCCGTGTTCCAGCTATTAGAATTCTACTACGATAAAATGCCACTTAGTGAGTTGGAGCAGGTATGTGATTCATGAATAGTTCATGTCTAAAATACTTCTTCTCTTGTAACATTATTTAACATAATTACGGATAATTAGAAATGGACTGGTATGGATTTCGACATAGCAGCTGAAGAAATGAGAAGATTGAAGGAAGAGCCAACAGAGAATGAAAAGCTGATTCTGTATGGGCTATATAAGCAAGCTGTGCATGGGGACATTCCTGATGATCTTATATATCGTAAGATACAAGCAGATAATTATAAGTTTATTTAATCCAATATAGCTGACAATAAATGAATTAGAGGTATTGCTTATATATACGATAAAGATTTTAGCACAGCCTAAAGATGATGGATTTGCCTTGAGAAAATACAAGTCCTGGGCGAGCCAGAAAGGTAAGCAATCACCACTGTATTTTGTTAGTTTTCATTAGTGTTGAGATCAGGAGTGAAAAAAACTTAAGTTTTTTTGTTTTCACCTCAATACTAATTCTTATTCATCAGGTTATCTACACTTTTTGAAAGTGGTTTTACTAAGTATGTTTGCGTTTTTCGAATGTATATTCAATACCTGCGATAAAACCATTAATTCAGGAAAGAGTGCCAACGAATGTCGCGATGAGTACGTAAAATATGCAGAGAAAATGATTCAACTACATCGTAGAAACATCATACGTTGCAAGTGGAATAGTGAAGTATGGAGTGTTGACTACTAATCAAACTCATCGATAACATTATACGTATGCAGAACTCTTAATATAGACTTCCTTACTCTTTGTTTAATAATACTGCATGTTTTTGTAATTCATAGCAATCTTTCCTTAAGACCACAATTTCGATACTTTTAAAAATATAAAAGCACGAGAAAACCTAGAGGTCATCCTACCACGACTTCCATTTTAATATTTAGGTGGAAACTACTTCCGTTTCAAATAAAATAACTATCAAACCCCCATCAGATACTTCTTCTTACGTGGTTCGAAAAGTTCCAATAGACAATGAACATTGCTGAGTGGTAGATTGTTGTACAAAAGTAGCTGTTGAGTTCTAGATTTCTTGACTCATTACCTTTGTAATTGTTTATACATTTTGATGCATTAAAGCAGTCAGTTACAACTTAATCAATTCTATAAAACCAATTATTGCAGTCAAAAAAAAAAAACTCATACATTTTAAAATTCATGGCAAAGCATTCTAATGTATTAAAATTCACTAGAACTATTTCAACTAATCGCTCATATTGCACACTACGTAAATAGAGAAATAAAAAAGCTAAAAGATACTAAGGTAGTAAACATGGTGAATATTGCATCTCAAACCTCTATTTTAAAATGTATCTAAGTATATCGCCAAATAGTTGTCAAAATGCAGTAATACTAATAAATAGGCTAAAACTATTGCAAAACTTTTAAAAATTTGGAATACATGTAACTTAATGTATTTGCAACATGATAAAAATCATAAGTAGTAATAAATAGTATGGCAATCAGTTAGGCAGTACGATACTCTAAGTTGACTAATTAAAAGCACCAAAATTCGAGAAATCAGCAAAGCCGCTACTTGCGGATTGGTTGTTCCCAGCCTGAGGATCCCTGAAAAAAAAACTATTATCAAAGAGTATCAGTATGATCATTTTCATAAACTACATGTACTGCAGTGGTCAACAGTATATTTGTTTTAGTCATAGTCAACTTTAGTTTACGATTTTATATTAATACCTTAAAATATATACTGAGGTTTTAACGTGTTTGGTAGCAATACAACCAAAGAGAATTGTTTAGTAATAAAATGATCCATTTATTTGTTAAGTCATGTTATAAACTTGTTTCAATAAGCAATTACGACAAACATTCAGTTCGACAAAAATTCGCGGTGTAAATTTAATATGACTCCAACAATTTTCAGAGAAAATGAATGGTAGAAGAACTATACCAAATATTCAAACGTACGTATTTGCAAAAGGATCCTCGTTTATTGGTGTTTGTCGAGTAGTTGATTTTGGTGGAGCAGGACGTGGCGGTGGTGGTGCTTTAATTCCAAGGGCACTCGAAGATGGAGCCAGGAAAAATCTCATTTAATACTTGTGATTTTTGCCATTAAAATTCTGCAGATATCGGAAATTTTTGATAATAAAATTGATTATCATAAGTCCCACAATACCTGGCTTCTGCCACATTCATCGTAAGATGCTTGCACAGGGAAAGAAGCATCGAAAGGATCGGAAGGAAAACTCGCAGAGAAACCACCTAGTTTTAAGGAAATTATTTCTACACAAAAGCTAATTGTACTTTAAAAAATATCTACCTGAAGCAGGAGTTGATATAAATGGATCCGCCTGCGCAAAAGGGTCAATGTGAGCAATACCTTAAATAAAAATGGAATTGTTATATAGACTGAAATCACATCATAGTAAGCAACGTAAAGTAGATAACTTACTACCATTGAATGGATCGACAGATGGGCAAGACTTTATTTGTTGGAAAGATGTAGATGGGAAACCAAGCGGTGTATCATCAAACTGGAAAAGTATTTTACAATATTTTCAATAAATACTATGACTCCGCTATAATGACATTAACCCGATAAATATTATAACCTACCAAATCATTTCTTGCCATCGGCCTAATAAGATCCGGTAATTCCTTTAGGGTCTTAATAGCTTCATCTGTTTTGAACGCCGTTTGTAGGTCACAAAATGCTTTTTCGACTAATTTTATTTCAGCAACAATTTCCACATGTTGTGCTTCATCTCGTGCTAATTCTCGCTCGAGCTATAATATAATACATTAATTCTAACCAAAACACTGACGCTAACATTGATCATATTTATAATTCATAATTCAAGCCTTTGTCATTTCATCAATAGCGCTTTCCATCGAATTTTGCTCGCTCTGAAGCTCGGTGACCAAAGCTATTTTTTCAGCCTCCAATCTCTCCACTTCACTCAATGCGGTTCTGATTTCTTGTTGATCCCGCTTAATAAATTTTTCATTAAATCCAGTCTTTTTTTATGGCGTATCTAATAAGTGATTAATCACGATTTGAAAGTAGAAATATTAACCTGAGCAAATACTGCACTTTGTTCCGTTGTATTCTTTAATTGCTCCAGCCTCGCCTCAGTTTCCGATCCTTTCACTCTTTGAGCTTCCCCAGCCCCTTCCAATTGTTGAATCTGATGATCTAAATCTCCAAGTCGACGCGTAGCCTCAGCCTTTTGTCGTTCCAGTTGTTTTACTGTACTCTCCAATGTTTGTAACTCAATCTAAACAAGTTTTATAATACATATACAATGTAAAAAAATAATTTGCAATATGTTACCTGAAGGTTCATGATTTCACTGTTTTTTACAGTCATGTCAGCTTCCAATTGAGTGACTTTTACATCAGCCTCCCTAAATTACCTACATATTAATCTGCGAGCAGGGAAATTATAAAAGGAATGTGATAAAATACTCACCTTCTTTCATTAAGAAGTTTTTCCATTTCTTCAACTATTTCTCGCATTTCGGGTAGCTCTGTTTCAGTAGATAATCCTAAGCTAGCAGCATTCCCTCCACTTACGTCAACAGACGTTCGACCATTCTCCTAAATTGTACTTTAACTATACATACACACTCGTGGAGAATTTGTTGGTGGATAAAACGGAAAGCATACAGGTAAAAAGAGCACTCGAAGAGAAGGTGGGAAAAGATGGGGAGGTAACGTCGTAGGTAATTCACCACCATGTTTCTTCATATTTATGAGATGAATACTGTAACAAAACATGGCTCTGATTAAATACACTGCACGATTAAAGAAAACTTACACTAATGCAAACTGTTCTTGATTCAATGTACCAGTTCTATTAACGTCGGAAAGAGCCCATATATGCGCTAGTACTTGTTGAGAAAGACCTAAATATTACATACGTCCTAGTAACAAAGAAAAGTAATAGGATAGCAATAAATCAATTGTAATAATTACAACTAGCTCCTTGCATAGCAGAAAATGTAAAATCCATTAATTTTTGTACCATGTGTTAAAAATATTTTTATTTAATAGAGTTAAATGTCAAGAAATATTAGTTATTTATTTGCAATAAAATAGAAACGTATAATACTTTAAGATAGATCCTAACATATCCAATCAATAACCAAATGTATTTTTTCTCTCTTCATTAATATAATTCTAGTGAAAATTGACATTTTTTTTAACTGAAAGAAATTTATTTCATAAATAAGGAACTTATTTTTAGAACATACCAGTGGCAAGAAGTACTTCTTTAACATCATTTCCACTGACAAGACCATCAGAATCCGTATCACACGCCGCAAATTGTGATGCAGAAGCCAAACGGTCTACAAACCATTCTTCGGAGCTGGGAGTTGAACATGACACACTACGTACAGGGGTTCCTGGCTGAGAACAATAACAATGATTTTCTGACAATAGAATAATTTCATCTGCAAGAGCAGACCTTCTCATGTTAGTTCTCATTAATAATTTTTAATTACGTACTATGCATCATTCAACTGAAATATTTCCAACACTATTCACGGTAGAGAACACCTTAATAACAAAAACTGAAGTAATTTAGATCTTTCTGAAAATAAAGTATATAAATTCATAATACTAGCTTAAGATGTAAACCGATAATGAATAAAACAGATGAAACAACACAAAAACGTACAATGCTTCCATTTCTGGAATAGTGATTTGGCTGGACTGACATGCTTCTGTCACCATGTGATGCTACTGGAGTATGGACTATCCCAATACCATCTAGGGATGCCACACTTGCGGTTCTTGATCGTAAGCCTAGTAAAGTATCTTACAAAGTCCCATTTACATATTGAAAATATATGCTGCAAATATAAAACAGGTATTTACTAAATGTTTAAATAAAAACTACTTACTAGATCCACTCATGGTTAAGTTCTGGGCTGAACACGTAGGTGGGGCAATAAGGGATGATGTACGTCGACTAAGAGCTGCTTTGCTGGGATGTATAAGCGAGGGAGGCAACACGAAAGGAATGGGATCATTCTGCAGAGTCCTAAAAACTCAATGTGATTAATTAATAAATATTCTGAATATATCCGTACTGATGATGTTTAGCCTTTACTGTTATTAGCTGACTCCTGTAGGTTCATATACGCTCTTACCGTATAGAATACAATGAAAACCTCTAAAAAATAGAACAAATTATTAGTCAAAATAACTAACTTATAAACTAAGTGAAGAGCAACAGTCATTTCAATTCTGTCCAACTGTCCATCTTTGTCTTGATCAGCGAGTTCCCAGATTTTTGCCAAACTAGTAGGACTAAGTCCAGAGTTCAGAAGTACAGGTCGTACTTTCTCCCCGGGTAATTTCCCATCGACTGGACATAATGAATCAAAAATGGAGTCATACTTCACCTGAATATTAAAAATATGAGAAACATCTGTGATGTAAAATATTAGTATTAGCAATAGTCTAGATAATACGACAAATTCTTAGCATCGTAATTTTTTAAAACAAACTTGATCAGCTACATCAATAGCCCATTGATTCAAAGATGAGTGTGCAGAATTCTGGTTAAACTGCGGTAATGGAGTAACAGTAGGTGACGCAAATGACGGTGGATTTAAACCAGGCAGAAATACCGATGAAGAATTGATTGGATGGCCTAGAAAACCTACATAATCTAGATGTTGCGAGTTTAAAACAAGCATACTTATATTCTAAAAAATAAATATAAACTGCATTATAATTACATTAATATTAATAGCAAATTTGTATAAATTATTCATAAAATAAAAAAACAACTACATTTTGGAATTCCAGAATTAGTGGAGCAGATAGGAATCCTATTCATAATGATATTTTTGATAACTGAAGACTGCATTCTTTTAAGCGCCAAATAAATAAAATTCGACAATGACAAAAATTATATTGTATATCTCTCAATTGTTTGTGAAATTTATTTCAAACAGCAAAACAAATATTTCACCTTTAGAACACTATTAGACACGATAAAGCTAAAATAAAAAATAATAGTGACTATACTTACCCTGTTGAGCTGCTGCCACTAGCTTGAACGCAATGAAAATGCCTCTTTTATCTAACGAGCCACGCTTCTGATAATCAGCAAACTCCCATATCTAAAATCAAATTTAAATAGCAGTCAAATATAAAATACATTGTTAGATTTATAATGAGACATTTCTACTAACCTGACCCAGAACTTGCATACTGAGATTAGACTTCTTCAGAAATGCAGCTGCATCTCCAGCAGATATCACAGAAGAAGCCGATGGATTTATCTCAAAAGAAATGATATATCAACTAAATACAACAATATAAACAGTTACACGAACACTGAAGGGATAACATACCTCTTTGTAGAAACTTTCATATAATTCGTAGTGTGGCTGGGCGATGGTAATGGGATCGTCCATTGCTTGTCGGCGTTGGGCGTCCCCACACTAAGATGAATACCGTTGATACCCTATTTATACAATATAGGCAGCTTGCTCAATAAATTAACATATATAATAGCAGATAGCAATGTTATTGTCGAAATTAATAAATAAAACCGATATGAAATATTAAACACAAATGGGGGAACATTATCCGGAATCGTTCACTTGTTGACAGGAATATCCTCTAATAAATTTGTATTTCTTCCACTCTAGAAGTGAAAACAACTAGTTGCACCTACAGTTTAAGGGAATATGTTATATATCCCCTGTAGATAAAAATACTCTGTTACTTTATTAAAATTAAATATGAAGTAACAAACGACTGACTAACTAAATACATTCCACATTGTTAACCAAATAAAACAAAGAATCTCTAGAACTTCACTAAACAATCATACCAATAAAAGTAGGAAAACCAAATATGGCTTTATACCATTAAATCGCCCATCTTCCAATAATTACAAATACAGTAAAATAAATATCCTACTAGGACACATTAAAGAATGTCGTTTTTGCAGTATTGTGTTTGCGGCATTTGTATTATTTCAATTTAACCGATAATCCCAGCAATATTGAGCATAAATTTTTAAAACGATCTATACGTAATTTTACTTATACTCCTTTTTTAGAATAAGAGAAGTAGTGTAATAAATTAATGCTAATGGAGTTTGATAATGTTTACTTATTTTTCTCTCAACTTATTTATCAGTATTTCCTAATTGCAGAAATTTTGTTGCATTATAAATATGGATGATGAACAAAATGACCAATCAAATATTTCAACTAAAAAGATACGAATTAAGGTATTGTTATCAATACTTATATTGACTTTTCTTTAGGCTACGCTTAGCTCTATTCTGAGCTAGCATTTATTAGTTTTTAGACATTGAAACACCATTTTCAGTACCCAACATTCAACCAATATGTTGCTAAAATTGGGGGAGATAATACACGCTTCAACAGGCGTTTAATTCAAGAAATACACGACAATAATACATACTTCGCAGAGACGATAACGAAATGGAACGACCAAGATTATGGGTCTCATTATAGTGAGTTCTATTAGTAGTCAGATCTAAAATAAAAGTGAATATCTAGTAGTACAAATTTTGGCTATTGGACTGTTTATATTGTTTTTTTTTATTTAGGCGTGATTGCTAAGAAAAGTTTTGATGGATTTTTTTTAGGGTTGAATCATATTTTTGAAATTTCAGCATCTTTCGTTAATGAAATTCCTTCTGCTGAGCTACAGACGTACGCACAGTTAATTCATCATAAAAATGCTATAATTGATTGTTTAGTGAAGCATATAAGTGATCCGGTACGCTATGATTACCGAATATTGAAATAGAAAATAGATTCTATATACTAGATTATATTTACTTCTCAATTTTTACTTTACAGGAAAATAAGTCAATTCCGGCTTTTTGTGAAGTATTGTCTTCTCTTGTTCGTGATTTGAAAGATGAATTTTATGTGCATATGTGGGATGTGTTCACTGCCCTCATTAATGTTTTGGGTATTAGTTTTTTTTTGTTGGTATTCTAGGTTTTTAAATTATTGATAATAAGTTTTATAGATTTTGGAGAACGAGATATCGAGAGTGTTGAAGCAGCCTTCTTTACATTAACACTTCTCTTCAAAATACTGTGGAAAAAACTTAAAAGAGATGTGAAGAAAACTTTTACGTTGGTTTATAAAAACCTTTTAATGCTAAACTTAATTTATCTGAGTACGTTATGGTAATATTTTTTCCAGAAAATTTATTCCATTGTTTGGTAGCAGTCGGGAATATGTTCGTCGGTTCGCATCTGATGCGTTCGCATTTCTTATGCGAAAATTACGTGATCTAAGAGAGGTTTGTATTTTGTTACATTGTTTTTTTACTGAACACTAATGATTTATGTGATGAGTGTATGACTCAAGTCATTCTCAGTGAAAATATTTATCAGATCCTCGAAATGTCTCTAAAACACGTCTTTCTATATGTTGATAATTTTAATATTTAATTACTATTTTACTCATTAGAATCCATTCTTACCTTTTCCAAGAACTTAATTTTTTGGTACTTAGTTTTACATCTTTAATAATACTTTATGTTCACTTTTTAATCGTTATTATTCCAGATAGCTCGTTTTATTGTTAAACAAGCACATAGGGTGGGAGATAGTTATCTTATTGATGGTTGTGCAGTGCTATTTTTCCATACGTACAGAGGAATAGCAGGTGGTTTCCATAGTACGGCCCGTGAGGTATGCTTACTTTGAATCGAATTTTTGTCCTTTGGTATGGTTATCATCGAAAATTTTGTTATATTACTATTATTATAGCTATTGCTTGGCATAATAAATGGGGTGCTTAGCATAGAAGATAATGAAATTCGCCAAACTGGAACACTAATTCTTGAGAAAATGGTTGTTTCTACTATTGAATACGTTAAGAAAAGAAAAAATGGCGATCCCATTATGCTTGAAAATACTCTACTGGTTAGTTGTGAGCAATATTTTTTTTAAAGATTCGAGTTATGGAATTTGGCATGAATATAGGTCACTCTACTTAAAAATTTCGAGATAATAGTATATCTTTAGGATTGTATGGAAAAGTTTGAGTCCATGAAACATGTTACAAGTGTTGCAAGTCTTCTTCTATGTTGTTACGTTGAAAAGAATTGGAAGAAACTATTCTCTTCTGAAGAACGTTTGTTTTACACTATCGAAAAAATATTATCGAATGAACTCTGCCAGCTGAACAATGAATTTATTGAATTTATTGCTCAGGTTCGTTTGTATGACCTTTACCAGAATTTCGATGTTTATTTTTTTTAATAATTATGTGTTTATATAATATATTTATCCAGTCGATTCTTCGGATTTTCAACAGTGAAAAATGGAATCTTCCCATTCGAAGTATATGCGATAAACTTGTTGCAAAGGCTGATGATGACTATATGATGGTAAGTTTAATTAAGTATTTTGTTGTTGAAAATATCTATTTAGTGTTCTTTAAACTGTTGATTACTATAATTCGATTATATGAAACATGTGTAGTATATAGATAGTTTAGGTGCTTGATTTGTTTCTTGCCATTAGAAACATTCCACAGTTTGATGTCTATATGATGCCTACAGTTGGACGAATCGCTGGAAAAGTTTTATCATTACCGGAAACAACTCAAAGAGTAGGTCTTTCTACTGTATGTTGGTGTTGTTGAATGCAGCTTATGATATAGTTTTATATAATTTAGGATCTTGTTCCAAAGATTTTTCAACTATACGCTTTTATATGTCTGAATAGAAGACCGTTGGGCAATGTTCTTAGGCGTGGTAAGTGAAATAATTAAAATCCTAAACCATTGTAATATATATAGTTGGATTTTGTACTGTATATTTGTATTTTTTAACATACAACCTAGAAGAATAATTTCGTTATAGAACGTTCTGCATTTTTTGATGTATCACACCATACTGTAGCCAAGAACTTTCTCCTCTCTAAGCTTAGCATGCTTTGTGATTTGAGTACAAATGAAGTGGCCTCTTATGTCAGCACTTGGCCTTGGATGTTTGGAAATACAGAAAAAGTGTTAGGTACATTTTAACTTGGATTTAGAATTTATTTCAAGATGTACATGGTGTGATTTTGATTTATAGGGGTTGATGATGTGTGTTTATACTTCTTGAATTTGATAAGTAGTGCTGAAGTCTCTCTTGAGCGAAGTCAACTTTCGCTTATTGTCGCTTCTGCAATATATCAAGTGGAAAGAGAGAAATTAACCAGCATAGATGAACATACAATGGAAGAATTTGTTAGGTAACGGTATTTTTGCGATTATTCACGAAATTCTATTGCATATAATCCAACATAAATTTAGATGTCAAGGATGTTGTGAATCTTCACTACGTATTTATCGATTATTTATTGAAGCTAAGGGATCAACGACAAGCATGGACAAATTGAAAAGGTTATTTTAGAGAAAAATTTCGTACTGTTCAAACAGTTATTTTAATAACTAGAACTTAAAATTTAATAACTGATTGATTTCGAAGTATTGCTTCTTATTGTATCGATGTCCGGGGCGTGTTAAATTACCATTGGATTAACGCTACTTTGTTTTCAAAATCACAATAAGTTTTTTTTAGTGTTGCAGAGCTCATTTCTCCGTGTTTTTTTAATGCAAACAATTCCGTTAGAAGAACGGCTATCGAAGTTTTGTGTTCATTTAATGTTCCTTTAGAGGGATCGGGTCCTAAAGATGATTGCGGTATTTCTCTGGTTAGTATAAAGTAGTTATATGGTCTCTTTAGCTTTTTATTGTATGATACTACTTTTTAAAAAAAAGTTATAGCTAATGTGTTCGTTACTTAACTGGAAATTATGCTTTATTGTTTTTAAGACTTGTTTAAATGTTAGAAGCCATACTGTTTAAGCCAGAACCAAGCAGCGTGTTTGAAATTTTACTAGCAGCTGAGAAATGCGAATTAGTTGATAGCCGACGTCGCCTTATGTATTTTCGCAAGTTATTGTATGGGTCTCACACCAAGAGCATGCCATGTGGAAGTGGAACTGTATTCGAACATGTTAGTTGAATTGTTATTTATTTTTTTCATCGACTTGTAATCTATGTGAGGGCATGGTAAGGTTCAAAATTTGCAATTGTAAAGAATGGTGAAATATAACTTAGAAGATTTCAGATTATTCTTCGTATTGGATTATCGCAATTCTTCGTACAATTTAGTCTTTTATGGCCTGGTATGCATGAGTTGCTGGAATCCTTTGCCCGTGGAATGGCTATTGATAGTTTCTGGACAATTATGTCTGATTGCTTTAATAAAACCAACTACGGTAAGTTCTCAGTTTGTATAAGGGTTTGACTTATCTATTGTTTGCTGTACTACAGATTAAGTATGGCATAATGCTTGTGAGAATTTATAATTGCGAAAAATTCGTTTTCTTTCACCTCTCGAAGGTCTATGATTTAATTCTAATTTTAGGCTGTCGGATGGACGAACCAGTTATGAATTCATGCTTAGAAGATTTCATACCAGATATTGATAGCTATAATCGATCTAACTTTCTATCTGCTCGCATACAACTGCTTAAATTTACTGCTAAAATCAGCGATCTTGCAGAAAGACGCACACGATTTCTATCTCCCATATTCCTAGAATTTTTTGAGTATGTAGTATTTAGTATTTCTCAGAGTTTTTATAATTGCATTTATCTTTTGATGTTCAGGAAGGATTTCAAATGTTTGGATCCAGATACTCAAAGATTGAAAGGTACCAGTGATTCAGAACACTCTGTACTAAATAAGCCATCTCCAGGCGAAATTAATAAATGGGAATATTCAAAGGTATTAAATACTAGTGATTTTGATTAGATTATGTCATTTTAAATATGTAAAATTGAATTGAAGTTTTATTTTCAGACATTATGTGCTTTTCTGGATATATATTCAAAGTTCAATGATGCAAAATCTGTATTCTTAGAACCTAAAATTAGAAAAATGTACGAAACTGTGAGTTTGAAATAGTTGTTTATTTGGATTAGGAAAAAATAGTTATGGATAAATCTTCTTTTTTTAACAATCTATATCTTTAGCTTCTTACCGTTGGTATCGAAACAGTTCAGAAATCAACAATGGCTTGTATATATTCCTACAAGATCAAAGCTATCAATCAATACAGGTAAGTATTTGTCAATTTTATAAATAATAACTGGTGTTATAGTTAGTACTTACGTTTAGAGAGTATTTTGACAATATTCTGGAGGAGAGGGCATTTCGTGATCAGCTAGTGTTATTCAAAATAAATGAGGAAGACGACGATTCTGTTATTCATCCTGACCACCGGGATGCTGTTATGCCATTTCTTCTCAGGTATATTCTTTAGAATGCTGCAATTTTCCTGTTTCTATAATCTAATAAGATTTTTATGTTATAGATTACGGAATCTGCTGATAAATTCTGTTATTTTTCTAGAGTTATATATGGAAAATTACGGATGAAGACTAAGAAGTCGCATATGGCTTCTAGACGAGTTGCTATATTTCGTTATTTGGGGGGATGTCGACCCAATGAACTTAGATATTTCTTTGATATTATGTTTGCCCCATTACTCGATATTATTGGTAAGTTGTAACGTACGTTTTCCAAGCAGAAAAATCGATTTATGCGTATTTTCAGGATATGATTATATCAACTATCATAAAACTGAGGAAATATGCAGCAACAAAAATATCATCTTGAACATAAATTTGGGACAAATAAATAGGTAAGATTATCTTTAAATTATTTTTTAGAATTACATTGGGAACTCAAGGGTTTCATATTAATGGATTTAAAATGTTTGTTCAAGAAGATTATAGCATCTTTAAAATTAGAATGCAATATATAAGAAGAAGAATTGTATTCGATCTGGATAGCTTATCTGTTGGTTGACACTGAATAATATTTGACTCTGGGTGGTAAGCAGTGGAAAGAGATTCCTTGTTTGTTCCTGAGTGGCAGAAAACATTTGAAAAATCCCTCGTTTTATTGTCGATATTGCGTAGCCATTTAGTAACCCATGACATGGTACAGTCACAGTGGATTGGGTTGCCCTGAATTGTATGCAAACACTTAAATTATGATATCTCAACTATTATATAAGATTTAAAAAAACTTTACTTATTGCTAACATACCGAAATATCTAGTGACTGAAGGATGGTTCCGTGTTGATTGATTACAGGCTGAACTGTACTTTTAAATGGATTAATGTATTTTAAATGATTATTTGGTAATGATAGTATTAGGAAATTAATGCTGCTCAGAGTATTGAATATTGTTGATGGAAACATATTTAGTGAAGTATTTCTAATTGTTAGGTGTACTCTATATCCTCTTAGCATGTAGAAAGCACCAACATCAATCTAAAATGGTCAATTATCTTTTGTTTCATTTCACTACTAATCTACTATAATGAATTGCTTAGCTTACATATGTAAGATTTCTTCCTGTTATTGTTAATTCCCTCAATAATCGCATATCTGCTTGATGTAGCTGAGTGTTAAGTACTTCATCTTTTAATTCAATAGATAATGACCTGAGCGGTGGGAGGTGCCGAAGTATATCGGTAATATTGTATGGTTGAACGGAATCAGGAAGGCCGAACATCTATATTAAAATAAGTATTATATAATATTGTAATTATTGTACTACTTACATTTAGCTTTTTTAAATTGCTTAGATGTGTGAAGGCATATGGTTGAGGCAAGCTTTTCAGCGATGGCATACTTTGCATATATAAGGATTCCAACTGAAATAGTGAATTTATAATCATCTATTATGTAGCATAAACTTGTTAGAATTGTTACTTACGCGATATAGACTTTTCATGTGATCTTCGTAGATATGTGAAATATGATTCCCACTTATGTTCAAGTGTTTTAAATCAATAAGCTCCACAAAAGCGTCGATATCCAAGCTTTTCAAATTGTTATAAGATATATCAAGTATTGTTAGTTTATTCATTGAAGTTAAATCCTTTTTGCTCAATTCATATATCTTATTCCTGAAAATTTGTTTTTAGGTGGGTTATATAAAGCACTAGTTTAAGACCGTTATCGAAATTCATGGTTGTTTTTGCAAATGAGTATTAAATCTTTATAATTTCAAATTATTTACCAACTAATATTTAGATGTCGCACAGCTCGATTATTTATTTTTGGTATGGAGAATAGTCCAGTATTAGCTAAATTCACAGTAGTTATACCATGACTGAGATCCTCAAATAGAGTATTTATTCTTCTGGGATGTGAACGCCTACTTTCTTTTTAAAAATTCTAACATACCCTAAATGCAGTAGGACTCCATGTGCTGATAGGGTTATGGCTTATGTCAAGATCATTAAGTTCACTTAAATGCTCAAAAGCAGCATCTTCGACGGTTTCAATTTGATTATTAGATAATGCCAGCCACGTAAGATTGCGTAAACCAACTAGTTGCGGCGAGTCAATTATACCAATTCTATTTGTATCCATATTTAAATTGGTTAGACTAGCTGATGTGGTTTCAAACGCATCAATTGGGATTCTTGCTAGATCATTGCCCATTAAATTTAAGCTTAGAATATTATTCTTCCCAAGAGATCCTCTCTGAATACTCGTTATAGCATTCCAGCTCAAATCAAGATGAGACAGCATTTCCTTAAATTATTATTCTCAATAATAATAATAATAATAATAATAATAATGGTATATTTTAAACTTTTACTTACTTGATGTGCAAATATTCCCTTTCTTATGATTCTGATGTGATTGTGTGATAAATCAATTGTTTTCAATCTTGGGCACGAATCTAAGGCGTGGTTCTGAATTTCAAGAATTCCATTATGGCTGAGAGAAAGCTCATTTAAGCGATAGGCATCTTGCACCATTTCTTTGCGTATCATCTGTAGGTTATTATGTGAGAGGCTTAATCGATTTAGACTTCCTTTAATACACGACAAATCTAGCCTGTAAATGTAGGTTTTTTAATTCACAAAATATATATAAAAAAAGAAAAAAACTTACTGCGTAATCTGATTATGTGATAAATCAAGATTAGCGATGATATGGATTGTTCCTAAGTACTCGCAAGGGAATATTTGGATTAAATTATGACTTAGATCGAGAGTTTCTACCTTATTCATTTGATAGAATACATTGTTCTCGAAGTCAATAATTTTATTATTGTGTAGAAGTATCGTTTCGATAACTGGTAAATTTGTAAAAGTATGAGGTAGAATTTTAACGATTTCATTCTCAGATAAATCTAAATGTCGAAGATTCCTTAGTTCTGCAAAAGCCTGTAAAAAATATACTATTAAACTACTGGGAGAATGTATGTTTTCATACAGTTCTCATAATATCCTTTAAGGTTACACTTGCCGTTGATGGTAGAACTTTTAGCTTGTTATTGTTCAGCTTCAACGTTTGCAAATTTTCCATCTGCACGAATGCATGGTTCGATAAAGTTGATATCTGATTAGTAGCTAAATTGAGGATCTTCAAGTCCTTAGAGGTACTAGCGTGAAACATCTTGTCATCAATAACTTGTATACGATTTCCAGCTAGCGAAAGATGTTCAATAAACGGTAAATGTCCAAGAATATAGCTTGGGAGCTTATCTATTTTATTATTATCAAGAATAATTTGTCGTAGTTTA
Source organism: Heterorhabditis bacteriophora (assembly GCA_964036235.1). NCBI lineage: Eukaryota > Metazoa > Nematoda > Chromadorea > Rhabditida > Heterorhabditidae > Heterorhabditis > Heterorhabditis bacteriophora. Next base: position 2,671,666 of record OZ038428.1, on the reverse strand, counting down.
ATTGTTCGTTGTAGTGATGATAGTGGAAAGTCTTCTAACTGGTTATTCTGAAATACACTAGAATATAGAAATACGACTTCGTAATATTATTTTAAATTATGGTTTATACCTGTAAAAATAGCTTTTCCAATCCAGGAAGTTTCTCGAATGCTTTAGTACCAATATTTTCTATTTGATTATAGGATAAATCTAGATAAGCTAAGGAACTCATATATAAAAATACACCGGGATCCGTAATGTTCTTTATTTGATTACCAGATAAGTTTAGAATTATAAGACTAGTACCAGAACTATCAAGTGTTCCAAAAGCTAGTCTTTCAACACTCTGAATTCGGTTTTTAGAAAGGTCAAGATGTTGAAGTTGTTCCATTCCATTCAAGACATTGGTTGGTACTCCTTTCAGTTGGTTATAAGCAATTATAAGTTCTTTCAGTGTTGGCTTTAGTTCCATTAATATTGAATCATCAAGTCTAAAACATTTTTATTTAGTTTGTTGATTTTAAACACGATTCTACAATTTAAACCTACTTGTTAAGTTTATTGCCGCTGAGATTAAGGTAAGTAAGGTTATGGAGGTCTCGTAGGGCATCTGGTAAAGTATGGATTACATTTTCTTCAAGATTCAAACGCTCAAGGTTTTTCGCAAAATTCTTTAGAGTTCCATGAGGTATATAGGCAATATAGTTGTAACTGAGATCAAGGTGACGGATGTGACTGACTGTTTCGAACGTATTTTGATACACTTTCGAAATCTGAATGCGATTAGTGTCAATTTTCGCTCGTCAAAATGTTGGCTTTATTTCATGTTATTGAATAGTGACTTACCTGATTGTAACTAAGATCAAGTTCTCTCAATCTTTTAAAACTTTTAAATGACTTTTCGGACAAGAAACGAATTTTATTGTTGCGCAGTATCAATTTTATCTCCTTTTTGAAGTTAACTTCGGGGTTGTAATCGAGCATTGTAATATTGTTTCCCTCGAGCATAAGCGATTGTAAACTAGATAATTCTTTAAGTGCTAGATAAGGCAGCTGAAATAGGATAATTCTTCAATACTTAAGTTTTAAACTATTTTGGTTTCATTCACTTCCTTTTGTGTTAAAATAATAATAATATATTAATAAAAACTGATCTTACCTGGGTCAGTAAATTATTTCTAAGATCAAGAAAACAGAGAGTAGGAGGAAGTGACATTTTCTCAATTTGGGATATACGGTTATTGGACAAAGTGAGGACTATAAGTCGTAATCGATGGAATGCGAATTTAGGTATATATGTAATCTGAAAGTTCAGTTATCTTTATTTTTCTGGACATATTGCAATTTCTAACCTGATTGTTATCCAAGTGAAGAAATTGTAGATTATTCAATTGAGTCTCATCAAATGTGTTTGATCGAACATGCGTTATTCTGTTATTATCCAAATGCAGAAATTGCAACTGATGAAGATATGTAAGCGCCCATGATGGTATAACAGACAAATTATTATTGCTTAAGTTCAACTGTGTAAGTTTCATCTGAAATATTAAAATTACATTATTGTTGATTTAACAGCTGCGCTAACATTATTTGTTACTTTAATTTCAAAAGCTGAATAACTCACTTCAAGCCCACGGAAGGCATTAACATTAATTGTCTGGATTTCGTTGTTAGAAAAATCCAGAGATTGAATATTCTGGAGTCTGAATGCGTCTTGATGTAGGAAAACTAAATCTCCTTCAGTCATTGACAATGCTACAATGTGCAATACTGTACTGTTGGTTTCTCCCGATGGTAGGGGTAAAAGTGTAGTTGCTGGAATCTGACGGCAAATAACATGAATTGAGGTGTTACCTCCCACCGATATACAGTAGCAGTGCCGCCATAGTGATTCAACTTGTCCTTCAAACCTAAATTTTTTTCACAAATTGTTTAAAAAATTAGAAAAAATAATGGGTATTTTTTAGCTAAGACTTATACTGTTCTTTTTGTTTGAATTAACTACTTATGTAATTTTATTTCATAAAACACTCACCTGCAATAGTCGTTCGAGTTATGTATTTGTTTGGAGAAAACATATCTAGTAGGAGCAAAAAACTGAAGTAGTGATAGAATGAAGGTGATAACGCTATTAGTCATACTTACTCACATTATACAGCTGAAAAAAATTATATATATATATATAAGTATTGGTGATATCTTATGATTGTTTTACAAGATGAAAGAAGGAACAGCGGTGAACAGTTGTGTGGTTTCAGAATGTAACAGATCGCGAATGCCAGGCAGTCATTATCCTCACACTGTGGGACACTAAGTATGGCATTTTTTCTAGAGAAATTAAGTTACTAAATCTAATATGAGTTCAAACGATATAAAGTAAGTAATAACAAATATAGAATATGAAGAAATACAAACAATGTTATGTCGGTATATTCCTGTATACAGTTCTAATAAGATTGTTTACTTCATAATATAAGTTCCAGATGTTTTGGGAACAAACAATTATCGTATTTTTGAGCTTTCTGGACTATTTCGCCAGATACATTTAAAGGATTTATACTGGTCTTAGTGAGCATGGTTCTGCGTATTTAATAAGTAGAGAGGAAACTAAATTACAAAGTGTTTTTTATAACAATGATGTACAATAGTATAAACTAAGTTATTTTATAAAAAGAAAATATTAAGTGAAAGGCTGATTATAATATGTAATTGCAATCGAATAGGGGCAGTATCGAATGAAATGGATTAAGTATCGGGGCAGCTTAAGGTCAGTGTCGTTGGCACCTGTCTATGAGAGGGGGATAAAAATGCGTTAATATAATTTATGCATAGGGGAGTGCTAGCAAAGATTGCGCTTCTGATTTACGAAGGCAATCGAATGACTTATAATATGTGGATGGAAAACTGGCACATTATGACGGGACGCGACAGTTGTAGCACTTGGATGGTTCATCTGTGGTGCGCTCGACCGTGTAATCCGACAAGTGCCTAATTATAGTGCCAGCTAGGTTGTGTATAAATGGCGACCAGCCTAGATATCAGCGAGAAGCTGAATATTACATGACGTGCTTACGGGTGACGTACTATGCCTACTAAACACGGGGATAACTCGATTTTGCCAAAACGCATCAATAATATGGGAATTATTTAGTGCTAGTTGAAATACATGTAATATTGAATTAGATAAGTATTTTTACAAATAAAAATAAAAATTAGGTCAATTTCAGTTTTTTTTTAGATGGGGAACAAATAATCTAATATTCTAAGTTCAGTGCACTGGAAAATGTGTCGGAGTTTCTGATACGAATCGCCCGAATCATAGTTGAGGAGCAACAAAGATTTCTGTTTCGGCTACTCTTGGATGTAGCTGTAATTGTGCGTTCTCTGATCATTCTTCCAGAGATCCCAAAGCATTTCCAAAACCAACTAAAGGATCTCAGAATGTCTGTAGCTGATAGGATTGGAGAGGTAAATCGGATTTAATGTTGGTGCTTAGATTTGTGGTCGAAATTGTATGGTGAATTTAAATTAACTTTTTGTCTTCATTGCAGTTTTTTGCGGCATACCCACTACGTGTATACGACTCCGAAGAAATGCATAGTCTGCTAAGGAATCTTCTGTTACCATTCCTCAGTGAAGCGCGTAGTATTCATGGCGAACCTATTTCAATCCCTCCTATGTCTATCATTAAAATGCTCACCATTTGGAGTAAATTCCCTTCGTAAGCATTTCAAATCTTTATATTGATCATATGAGAACATGTGATCGTTGAACTTTCGAGATGTATTTTTTATTATTTCAGGCTTTACCATTTATACGCACTTCGTATTACATGGATGAATAGGAATGAAACCTTAATGGATCTAATGATCAATCCTTTGATATGGTCAGGTTTGACCTCCTCAATGTTAAGAATAATTAGGCAAGCTTTGTGGAACTTACTTACTATGGCAGATGAAACATCAGCTGGTCAACTAGAAATGAATTATGCTGTTATCCCAATCATCAAAGGTTAATTTTGTATAAAGGTTCTAGTTCTAGTTCTAGTTCAAAATCAATTATTTGGTTTAAAGACATTAATGTTTAAACATATAGATACCAACTATGGAACATCTCTGGTAGTCTACCATATTGAACGCTTGGTACAATTTCTAGCTGAAAGCATTGAAGATAAAAACAACAATAAAAAGGTTTCCATGGAAAACCTGAATATTCTCAGCAAGTTTGTTAAATATTTTAGTAAAATGTTAGCATTCTAGGATGTAGAATTTATCGAAGTTGTTTTATTCAAAATTCGTTTTATTTAGGATATCCGATTATGTTTCAAAAGGAGAAGTAGGATGTAAAATGGCGTTTACCTTACTCAGTCATTTGGAGAGGAAAATTCCAAAAGATCAAATGGCTCAGAATATGCTTAATACTCTCGCTCGTCTTGTGAAACACATTAGTCATCCTGAGGAGTTTATACGGTGAATAAAATTCCTTTTATCGCTCTAATCCATAATATAAAAAGGAAATTTAGACGCCTTGGTCCTCTCTTCTCACAAATCGAAAGTCGTAACTGTCGGGAATCGTTAGTGTCAATTGTTCTGAGTCTTTCTGAGAACATTAAGACCCCTACTGATCTCTGTATTTTATTGAAACTGGTAGCTGATCTAGATAGTTGGGACAAGAAGAAGGTTGAAGAACCTGATCATGAAAAAAGACATTTGTCATATGCAAAACTATTTGAGGTACTTGTTTTACTATATATGGATAGACTAGCCCGTTTAAGAAGTTTACATTGTTATGTAAAAAAATTTCAGATATGGTCTATTGATCAAAAAATTGATGTGAATCTGATCATTATGTTTGTGCACACGCATTTTTTTACTCTCAACAAGGTAAAATACCACTATTTTCTTTACTTTATAAAATTTCGTGTAGTATTCAAATTGTTTAATCAAATGCTGTTTACTTACAGAGCGCTGATATTTCTCTTCGATCATCATCATCTTCGAATCTACGTGCGCTAATTGAACACGTGGGCCGCGTGAATTATGAAAATGACTCTAAAAGGAAACTAGTTGATAGCCATATTATTCCTATCGTCCGTAGAGGATTTCACTGTGAAGCAGAAGTAAAGTATTTGAGCTTTATATTATTTTTACATATGAAAGCAAGCTCAAATATAATCAAGCACTGTTTTCCTTGGTGTTATTACTCTCTCTTTTTTTTAGGTAGTTCGGGAGGAAATTGTTCGCTGTCTTGTGACGCTAATTGACAATTTTCCATCACATCCTCAACTGATGCATTTGAATCAGCTAAGAAACCACGATTGTGATCTAGATTTTTTTGCTAACGTCATTCATATCCAGGTTTACCTTTAATCAGCAATTATATTCAGTAATTTTCATTTATAACTAAGGTTTTTATTATTACTACTACTAAACAGATTCATCGTCGACAAAGAGCGATTCATAAGCTGGTGGATAATTTGAAGGACAATAAGGTAAGTGTACTGATAAGAGTGGTTAATATTCAGTTTTCATTGATCACATTTCAGGTATTTATTCCATTCGAAGTGCTCAATAAATTCTTCATTCCCCTTATTCATCCTTATCTTATAAATGTTACGAGCAAAAATTCTGGTCAGTTTCTATGAGAAATTTCTTGGTACATCCAGCAAATAAAAGTTGCTACAAAACTATTTAGCATTTTATTTTCCCATTTATTAAATTAAGGTGCCTTTTAAGAACGTAATAATGATAAAAATGGGTGCTGCGTTTTCTTTTTGTTTTAAACTAATATTTTCCAGCTCTCTCGGATGAATGTCTACGTCTTCTGAATACTATACTTAGGTTGGCTTCTTGGCCTAAGTACATCTCGTGTCTTGATCACTGGATGAACAGATTGAACCAAGAGCTGGAAGGTGAAAAGCCAGTAATCAGGTATAATTTACTACTTCTTTAAACTATCTATTTATTATTTATTAGTTAATCAACTTATGAACAGAATCATCGTAGCCATCATTGATGCTTTCCATTTCGACGTCGCTGAGGCAGAGGAGAGCTGCAAAAATAACGATTCAAGCACAATTCGTATCGCTGTTCGGAACAAAATAGTCAATCATTTATTGCCGAAGCTCTCCAAATGTATCAATGGAAAGGCTAGTTGTTTAGTAATTGGTATAGTACTTTTTTTAATGTGATATTTTTCAGGCAGCAGCACTTGGTGTTCATAAAAAAGCTCGAACTTCAGAAAATAAATATTATAATGAAGACGATGACATCCAAAGGGCACCAGTAGCCTTGGCAACTACAAAATTGTTAATGAAACTACCGCCAAGTATTATGAGTCAACATCTTCATGGGTTTGTGATAATGAGTATTTATCTCATTATTTTGGTATTATTTTTACAAATATTATTTAAGACAAATTTACTAGGCTTTTGATTAAGGTACTTAGTAGTTCCAATAATCCAATAACTTATTCCAAGAAATGATTTCATGAGTGATTTTAAAAAATCAAGTATAGGAATATTGATTCCATGTTTGCGTAAAAATTTTTATTGTTAATAAAAATATCCTATTGACTTCTGCTAGCATTATAATAATAATTGAATAGACTTATTATAGTGTGATTCTGAAACTATGTTCTCTGATGATTTCTCGTTCAATGAATGTGCGTGACACTGCACGTAAAGTTGCAATGCAAGTGTGTGAATGCCTTGGGCCAAAGTATCTTCCATTTATAATTAAAGAGATGAAGCTTATAATGAACAAGGGTTTCCAGGTAGGACTGATTTATAGTACCTGCTATTTATTTATGGAATTATAACATTCAGTCAATAAATTGCTTTCAGCTCCATGTTATGATTTTCACTGTTCATACGCTTATATTTTCAATGCATTCACGTCTTCATACAGGAGATTTAGATGCATGTCTTACGGAAATTCTTGATGTTAGTTCTTTTTGTTTTTGCATTTTATTAAAAAACGTGTAAAGTCGTGTATTCTGCGGACTGACGATATATTAGGTGGTTGCATAAGTTTTAGTCTTTTTTTTCAAAATTTAAATTTTATTTCCACAATAAACAAAAAGCAGTTCAATCATCAAAACATTTTCCCTCGCTTTCTATGACCTTTTGCCATCTCTCGGGTAACTTTCGGATTCTTTCGTGAAAAAACGACGTCGACTTAGAGGCAATAAAATCGTCGATTCATTTTCGCACCTCAGTCGCATCTTAAAAGCGCTGTCCTGCTAGACAGTTCTGCATCGACCGGAATAAATGATAATCCAAAGGTGTCAAGTCTGGTGAATTCGCCGCGTGCGGGAGAATTTCCCGGCCTAAGTTCAAAATAGTTTGCTGAGTACTGAGAGCAACGTGAGGCCTAGTGTTGTTATGCAGCAAAATGACCTTCCGACTTCCTTGTCCTGAAAATGGTAGTTTTTGTTCAATTGCATTGAACCAATCAGTCAGTTGACGACCGTAGAGCTCGGCAGTAACCGTCTCACCTGGTTGCAGTAGTTCATAAAACAGCACACTCTTCATATCCCACCAGATGCACAGAAGAACTTTTTTGGCGTGGATGTTGTTGGCTGTCCGGGGTCTACCAATGAATGTGTGCGTTTAGGATTGTCGTACATAATCTATTTTTCGTCACCAGTAACAATTCTCCACAAAAAATTCTTCTTGCGTTGGCTGGCAAGCAACGAGATGCATATGTTGAGCCGGCGCCAATGCTGTCTTCGGAGAGTTCATGCGGTACCCATTTTCCGAGCTCCCGAATTTTCCCCATCTCATGCAATCGTCTTGAGACTGTTGCTTTATCAACTCCTAGGTGTTCCGTGAGTAGTTCTTGGGTCTGCAACGGATTTTCTTCCAATAATGCTTTCAAAGCATCAGTCTTCGAGATTCGTGGCATCCCAGAGCGTTGTCGGTCATTGACATCAAATTCACCAGCTTTAAAAAGCTGAAACCAATATCTGCAAGTACTGTGAGATACAACACCCTCACTAGTACAGAGCATATTGATTTGCATGCTTCAGTACCACTTTTGGTTGTTGGAACTCGTAGAGAATACAGTGTCGAATATGCAGTTTTTGGTGGCTCAACTTGTTCGAACTGCTTTATGAGGCTATGTTTATAATTAAATCGTGACTTATGGCTTTTCAGAAACTAAGAAGCCAACACTACAAAAGAGCGGGAATTTATTTAGGTCTTAAATAATTGTACTAAAGCGCTAAAAAAAAGACTAAAACTTATGCAACCACCTAATAATATTTACTTCCAGATTAGTATGCAAGACCAATTTGAAGATGTTGCTGAAGAAAAAGAAGTGGGAGAAATTAAGGCAGAGGTTAGTGAGGCGAAAGGAAACAAAACACCCGAGACGTTTCTTCTACTTGGTCGACTAGTGAGTGCTGGCAGCATTGGACAAGTTCTCGACACTCTTAAGTTAGGATTAGAGATTTTTAATTTAAATGTTTTAATTATAAGGTTAGTTTTTATTTTTAAGGAAAATCGTTGATACTAAGACGTCTGCAAAGGTGCTTAGTAAGATTGCTAATCTTCTCACCAAATTTGTTCATGGGCTAAAGGATAATCAAGGTTCCTAATATAATATGCTTATTTGGTAGTGTTTAATGAACCCTATACTTATGATATTATACTGTAATTTGTATTAAACTATTCAGGCCTAACACTTGATAAACAACTTATCTTGATTCATCAAGTACTTAGTGTAAATCTAGAACAAATGGAGACGTTTCTGCAAAAGAAAGAATCGTGTGATAAGAATTTACGACAAGACAGCTGCCTCATTCTTCCCATAGTAAATTTTAAAATGTTTTTTTAGCAAACAATTACGGTTTATTTATGGTATTTACTTCCTTTTCCATGAACCTCGTCGAGTTGGTGCTCTCGTTAAAACTTCAGTTAAGAGTAGAGTGCACGTATTTGTCGAATTCGCTCTTCAGTTGTTATCTACACTAATTACTGGTTTGTGAACTCAATTAATATTCTGCTTAGATCAGTGAAACCAAAATTCACTCTTTTTAAGAATTTGATGAAATATATGTTTGTAATTTTATTTAATGTACAACCGACTTTTTTTTGCTAACTATAGACGCTTTCAACGATAAGCTAAACACTTCTAAAATGAAGCACTAATGTAGTATTTTATCTAATTGGTATTATTATACATTTAAATATAGGTAAAAGATTTGATTCGAGTGATCGAGAAAATATAGCTCGTCTTGATCCATTTGTGTTGCTCGTAACTCGTTGTCTCGCGCTCAAATATGATAAGGTTGGCAAATATTTTGTGATACTTTGATTTAAAGTTTAGATACCTAGATAATTTGAGGTTCTAATTCCATCCTAAATATTTATTTCTAGATCACTTCATTTTCTCTTCGTTGTATTATTGGGATGTTATACATGGATCTGCCATCACTTAGAAATTCAATTAAAAATGTGTCTGAACGGTACATTAGGTTTCTAATGTGTAGCTAATTTAAACAAATTTATTTATCAAAGAGATCTTATAACCCTTATTTTTTCTAGATTATTTGTCTTACTTTCTGACTATTCTGTTTTGGGAAATGTTGGTAATAAGCACACAATTCTTCAAATAAATCAACTCATTTATAAGGTATTTAATATCTATCTGTTTTATTGTTTATACATATCTTTTATTAATATTGAGGTTTTTTAGGGATTCACACAAATTATAAATATATCTGATTCATCTTTTCTGACTAAGAAACATATCTCACTGTTGCTTAATTATGTTGAGACGGACTTGCTAGACTCACAGAAGCAAGCTACAGCATTTTCACTCGTTAAAGCTATTGTTAAAAAGAGGATTGCTCATGATAGGGTTGGTGGAAAAGCGAAATATAAAAGAACGCATTTTTTTGGTTGTTTTAGATAGAATTCACCTATTAGTATTCTTAGCTTATATATTACAACGGATTCAGATACCAGAGGTAATGAAACTTCTGTCTGAACTGTCCATAACATCAACAATATCACATATTCGTGCACAGTGTAGAGATGTAAGTTTTATTCCTTTTTATTAAAATTGCTCTATGTATTTTTTGAAATCTTTTGAACTGTTATTTTTATGCCCTATTTCAGACCCTATCTGACTTTATCGGAAATCACCCAAACTCAGATAATCCGAAAGAGTATTTGGAGTTCTTCCTGGCTCAATTGGAATATGAGCATGTAGATGGTCAACTTAGTGCAGCAGATATGCTTCATCTTTTATTTAGCAATCTTTTACAGGTAGACATTTCTTCTCATTTCTAGGTTAGAAATCTAATAGCATTTAAATAACTACGTATTTTTATATTTTAGCCTGTTCTGAACGAGAATTGCATGTTTTGTGTGGTAAAGCTTGCTGCTTGTAAAATCAACAGTGATGTTCCCAAGTGCAAATCATATGTAGCTGCAGCACTTCGCAAATTACTAGAAGAAGTGGGAGAAGGAAGCAGAGGAGACGTGTACTCGGCGGCTTGTGATTGGCTCGAATGTGATATGGTGATAACACAGCAATATGTGTTTAACTGGATTTTATAGTACAGTCAATGAAATATATTTTGCTTTTTATGGTTATGAATTTGTTTTTAAGGAAGGTTCTCGTGCCGTTGCAGTTGAGGTCTTAATTGAGCTCAGTCATGTGGAAAAATCTCGTTTTGCGTGTCGCATGACATCTGTTCTGTCACTCATAGGGAAAAAACTCTGTTCTGATGATTTACTAGAAAAGAATAGGTATGTAATTTTAGTTTACTGAGTTAACACTGGTGTATTACTTGATTACAAATTATATGAATTTTATCTATTTTTTAAGCGAATCAACACTTACTGCTCTTCTGGATGGTATGGTTTTGATACTACACAATATTTGTACAGCTGCTAAAGATATTGTGAGAAGTGAAGATTTCTTGAAGATCATTGGTTTGTATTTAAATGGGTTTTTTCTAAAACTAATAATTGTAGATTTAACGAGTATATTATATAATTGAAGTAGTTTTCACGTTATAGGTCTGCTTGGACCTATGGCTATGTGTCGTGATTCATCGTCAATTCGTCGAGCTTCTTCTTCTTTAATAGGCCAATTCTTATCCTTGACTGAAAATACATTTTGGTCTAAATGTACGACTGTACCATCGTTGGTATCTAATCTCATTGACTGGATGTGTTGGCAGTTGAGGGATAAAAAACTAGACATTGAAGTTGCCGAACAAGTATGCTTTGGGATTAAAAAAAAATTTTTATACGTATAGGTAATGGCTTATAACTACGAAAGTTTTAAATTATTCAGTTTTCTCATAGGCTTCAAGGAATATTGTCTTCTTATCTATGATTTTGTCGATAGAGGACTTTTGCAATCTGCTGTCCCGCCTAGCTTCAATCTGTAAATTTGAAATTGTACATCAACCCAGGAATGCATTGAAGGTTTGATACTTTCTTTTAACTCTGAATTATATACTGATGTATTTTATATTTAGCGTATAAGCTGTTTCAAACTCTCCGCAGCGTTGGCAGTTCGTGAAAATGGAAAAAAATTCGATGCCATTGTAGATCTGTTTTTACCACTCTTTGTGAGAGAAATGAACAGGAAATCAGCCAATAGTAAGATTTATTTTTGTTTGATTGGTTCTAAGGAATATTCTCAAATAATTTAATAAAATATTTTCAGCAGATCTCTAATTGTTGCATATCACTAATGCAGAATTTCTAAGAATAGGCTCAATAATACTCATATTAATGAGTTATGGTATTGAAGAATGTTGTATACTAAGCAATTTTTCTAGATACCGAGGAGCTGTATAGTCTAGCTATAGAAATTGGAGATGTTTTCAAAAAAAAATTGGGTGAACAGGAATACGGGAGTCTACTAGCCAAATGTCAAATGGAATCGATTAAAAAATCTGAGGATAGAAAACGAAGACTTAAGGTTTATATCATTTGTAAAGCATAGCCTGTAGTTGATAATTTTCTTCTAACAAATATATTTTACATATTTAATAATTTTTTTATCAAATGCAGGAGATTTCTGTAACTGCACCCGCTGAAGCAGCAGAGATGAAGCGGAAAAAGCATATGAAGAAGGTAGTAGCAAGGAAGCGAAAATTAGATCAATTAAAACCATATCGCGTAGGCAAAAGAAAACATGCAGAACTAATGAAAAACAATCACGAAGAAAGTGATTAATTTTAGGTTATCATATTTTTGTATTTCATAGAAAAATAATTCACAGATTGTATCTAAATATAGTAGTACATGTTTATTACTTGCAAAACACTCGGGTTATATGGTTTTATACTAATTCAGTTGTTTTGTTATACAAATTGTACTGTTGTGGATTCTTCCCTCGTTATATGTTGATTTGTTACGTTGTTATTTGTTAATATGAGTAGAATTTTTGTGTATTTTGAATTACTATTCATTTTCAATAAATAAGTAACTCTGAATTCTTTGATTTAAAATCTTAACGTTCTTACTAGTTTAAAGTTTTAATTCATCATGAAAGCGTTCTCTAGAGAGCCTGTGTCAGAGGTAATTTCTTAAATCCTATCAATCCAGTTGTATGAACTGTTCTTATAAGTGTATTTGTTAGTGTAATGTGTTTTGAAGCAAGTAACAGAATTTGTTCTCATATGTTGCTCAAAACATTCAAGCCAGTGAGGCTAATATTTGGCTACATTTTCTAGGAAGCTAATAGAGATTCTACATTTTAGAAAATATATAATGAATTTTATAGGGATATTATCGTTTATGAACTCTCAATCTTTAAGTGTTTTTTTTCCGGAAGTTTGTCATTTCTCTGTGTCCACTATTTACTGGAGTTACCAGTGTATTCTATCAGAAGTGGTTTGATGGATTAGCAATTTCAATGCAATTTATAAATAATGATGAATATCATATAATACTACACTTTGGGAAAGCACTGAATAACATGTTTTTCCAGTTCTGAAATAGTGAGGTTTTCTAAGATATCAATAGTGAAAAAATCGAGTGTGGGGAGAATGATATGGTGGCTACCGTGTTCCCGCGTGGGAAGGCCATGGCGTTTTTGGCAGAAAGTGGCAGCGATCTCGCCCCTTCATCTCCGCGAACCACATAACAGACGAATAAATTATGTCTTCCATGAACAGAATATTCAGCAGAATTATTCTTTGCTACCTTTTCGACTTTACTCATTACTTACTTCTTATTGTGAAGATCATTTACGCTAATCTACGAAATTTACCCAGTATATTAATTTATAAAACTTAGTTGTCAATTTAAGTTTTTAATACGCAAGTTTACAATATTTCAAAAAAGATCTTAATATAGAAACTACTAGGACTGCTTAATGTAAAGTATACATAACACTAATAATACATTATAAAGTAGTTATAAATATACCATGAAAAAACAAAAAAATACATATACATCACCCACCAATTTTGACAAACTTTTGTTACCCAAAGTAAAAACTACAGTGGCGCTCAGAATTACCAGCAACAAATTGCATCGAGGGCACATAAGTGCACTAAGTGAACTAGCGATTGTAACTCGCTTCTGAATGACCTACTTTGTATTCTAATTAAAGATTCGGTTTCAGCACCAAATTGCGGTTCCTCCCTGCATAATTTTCTTAGTTCTACTGAAAGTTGACTTTTGATGAAAACGAGAATATCTCAGATTCGCCGAATCATAATAGGGAATATAAGTAGACACAAAAAGCGTAAATCATTTAGTAATATGGTCACTATTCCATAGTCCATTTTTTCTTACGGAATTGTAGTACTTGTTACTTCCATGCTCTGTTAGAAGTCACCAAAGTAGGGTCCACCAAAGGGCATTATTATTCAATTACTTTGGGGAAGAACTACAACCAAAGGGTATTTGTTGCCTATCGCTTTTCTATTGATCCGACAAGTCCTGTGATGGTCTTGTGGTGTAGGTCATACGAAGTCGGGAAATCAGGGCAGGATCGGCTCCTCTGCGTGACCAGGAGACGTCTCCATTTCTTTCTCCTTCTTCTTGCCAAACTCGTCCAATGGATAAGTGTTCAACAATTGTCATCCAAAATAGATGTTTGTGAGTGAAGAGAGTTGGTTAAACAAGGCGAAGTGTTTCAGTTAAGAGGTAAAGAAATTCCATCGCATAAGAACAGTCTCTCTGTGATGAATGCAGACGATAGCCTAAGAGCATAGAAACAAGAGCAGTTTATTCGCCCAACATACATAACTTACTCTGGGTGTTTTTATACAAAAATATATAAAAATTCATATAACACTAATCCTTTACGCAAGAACAGCGGTGCTATTGTGGCCTAGTGGTAGTCGGCGAGGCGTAGGATGTGGTGGTCCAGGTGTCGGTCCCCCCCGGTTCCATTTTGATCTTCTCGTATTGAGTAATAGTTAATCATTTATTGTGCCTATGTGCAAACCAGGCTGAGGTACGGAACAGGCTTGAGTAGGGGTTTCGGCTATTCGTGAAACAAACCGCAGCCGACCGGTGCAGTGGTAAGTTTCGGTGCACTTGGACGGTGAGATCTGAAGACTCCGAGGAGTGTAAGTTTATTGGTGGGTTTTTGTCTCTATTTTTCAGGGCTTTCTTGAGCCGGGGCTTTGCCTCAGTGCTCTGAAGAGCCGGGGCTTTGCCTCTTTGGTCTTCACCCATCTCCCTTTTGGGAGGCGAGTGGGGCAATTTTGGACGCTTCTGAAGCGTTCGGCACTCAGGTGCTGGGCTGCTTCAGAAGCTTATTGGCACATAGGTGCCAATACTTTGAATATAAGGGGAGGTCATGCCCAAATTTTCCACGATTCAAAAAGATGTGTTATATACTAGTCTTTTGTATATAGATAGAACCTTAGCTACCTCTAGGCTAAGGTCTCCAAAATTAGGAAGGATACTACCCCAACCCTTAACGGGTATAGGGTAGTATTCCCTTCAAAAGACCATATCCTACCTTCCCTTTCCGAAAGGTAGTTCTGGTCGTGTCCAGCCACTCGTTGTGAGTGGCTTTCGAAGGGATTTTGAAGGCCGAAGAAACTAGCAAATTCAAATACATATACACTTTTCGGTATCCGTACCTTACGCGGGTTTGTTTCTGCTGTTGAGAGATAAGAGACGCAGAGAAAAAAAATTGGGCATAGATTAGCCTTTCCAATACTTTTCAGTGTGACCCGTTAGGGTCAAATGGCACCTGGGTGCCACAAAGCTCCAGAAGCAGTTCAGCACCTAAGTGCCAAACGCTTCAGAAGCGTCCAAAATTGCCCCACTCACCTCCCAAAAGGGAGATGGGGGAAGAGCACTGAGGCAAAGCCCCGGCTTAAGAAAGCCCTGAAAAATAGAGACAAAAACCCACCAATAAACTTTCACTCCTCGGAGTCTTCAAATCTTACCGTCCAAGTGCACCGAAACTTACCACTGCACCGGTCGACTGCGGTTTGTTTCACGAATAGCCGAAACCCCCACCCAAGCCTGTTCCGTATCTCAGCCTCGTTTGCACATAGGCACAAGAAATGATTAACTATTACTCAATACGAGAAGATCAAAATGGAACCGGGGGGGACCGACACCTGGACCACCACATACTACGCCTCGCCGACTACCACTAGGCCACAATAGCACCGTTGTTCTTGCGTAAAGGATTAGTGTTATATGAATTTTTATTTATTTGTGTATAAAAACGGCTAGAGTAAGCTATGTATGTCGACCGAAGAAACTACACTATTTCTACGCTCTTAGGCTATCTTTTTGCACTCGTCACAGAAAGACTGTTCTTATGCGATGGAATTTCTTTACCTCTTAACTGAAACACTTCGCCTTGTTTAACCAACTCTCTTCACTCACAAACAGCTATTTTGGATGGCAATTGTTGAATACTTATCCATCGGACGAGTTTGGCAAGAAGAAGGAGAAAGAAATGGAGACGCCTCCTGGTCACGCAGAGGAGCCGATCCTGCCCTGATTTCCCGACTTCGTATGACCTACACCACAATGCCATCACTGGACTTGTTGGATCAATAGAAAAGCGATAGGCAACAAATACCCTTTGGTCGTAGTTCTTCCCCAAAGTAATTGAATAATAATGCCCTTTGGTGGAGCCTACTTTGGTGACTACTAACACAACATGGAAGTAAAAAGTACTATAATTCATCAAGAAATATGGACTATATAATAGCAACCATATTACTGGATGATTGACGCCTTTTGTGTCTATTTATATTGTCATAATAATTCTGCGAATCTGAGATTCTGCTTCTCATCAAAAGTCAACTTTGAGTAGAACTAAGAAAATTATGCAGGGAGGAACCGCAATTTGGTGCTGAAACCGAATCTTTAATTAGAATACAAAGTAGGTCATTCAGAAGCGAGTTACAATCGCTAGTTCACTTAGTGCACTTATGTGCCCTCGATGCAATTTGTTACTAGTAATTCTGAGCGCCACTGTACATGAAACACTACAGATTTTTCTAGTATTAAAGCGATAAGTACTTGAGAAAATGTGGATTTGTAGATTTTTCGTTGCTAATTTTATAGTATTTTAACAAGACACGTTCAAAGTTTTTCGAGCTGAGTTCTTGATGTTTGGTAAAACAATGGCGCGCACTTGGTTACTAATGCCCTATTAAAAATAAGTAAAGTGATAGGGTCATTATGTTGTCATCTTTTCTTTTTTTTAAACTTCTGGTGAATCCATGCCACTTCATTCATGGAAGGGAAGACCCAGCCTATCGAAACCTGTATCTGAGTGTCTTATAATTTCCCATTGGTTGCATAAATCTTCAGAAGCATCGGTTTGTGAAGCGCTTATTTTTGGTTCTGATTGATATTATAGCTTAACTACAATATGGTATGATAGTTCGTTAATAAATAAAAACTCTGAGCATTCTTGAGTATTTTTTTTCGTTTAAGTTTGCATAACCATCAACTTAATCCTAAGCGATTAAATTTATTAAATTGAACTACTTAAAAGAATAGTATTCTTCATAGAATATAAGAAAATTACTGGTATATGTGGGATTAGCCCAGTTTAGTTTTAATAATTTTACTATTCTTTTTTAAAATGAGCTTTGCATCAACAACAGAATAATGCTATATTATTTCCTTTTCGTAGTATGCTTGTTTCTTATACTTTGCTATTTATCATGTTTATTTGTGTATGCCGCTGCTCTACTATGATTCATGTTTATTCCCCTAAATGTATGACCACTCTATTTGATATTAATATTTGATGTCTTACGCATATAAATAGAAAAAGTTTGGTTTGAAATTTTAGGTTCACCAGTGTTTTTGTGCAATATCGAGGAACTAAATTCTGCATTAATATATCTCGTTATTTTCTTCTTTCCATAAAATTGTTCTTTTTAGATTTTTCCTAGATTGTTTGATTTAAACATGCCTTATTTTATTTACTACATTTTGCCAAATATTTAGAAAAAAATTAATCTTTTTGCGGAAATAGTTCAAATTCATAAGAAAGCATAGTTTACTTAAGAATGTTCAGAATGAGTATATTACGTGAGTCACAGTATAAAAGTGTTTGTGCAACATTTTCATGTGCAAATTCATTGTACTTGCTTATTATCTTGTTCTAGCTCTTTTCTTCTTAATAATTCAGTCGGCCGGGCCATGCGATGGCCGAACAGACAATCGCAAGCCTCCACACTGTATTTGTCATCATTTACCTACAGGTGGATAATTTTGTTTCAATCACTAATCATATGGAATATATTAGGTGTATGCAGAAGTTTTAGTCATTTATTTCAGCGCTTTAGTACAATTATTTAAAATCTAAATAAATTCTGTCTTGCGTTTTTGTAGTGTTGGGTTTGTAGTTTGTGAAAAGCCATAAGTCAAGATTTAACAATTAACTTAGCCTCATAAAATAATTCAAATAAGATGAAGCCACCAAAAACTGCATATTCGACACTGTATTCTCTACGAGTTCGAACGAGAAAAGAATGCTGCCGAAGCATTAAAATCAACATGCTCTGTACTTGGTGAAGCTGTTCTCTCCCACGGTACTTCCAGATATTGGTTTCGACGTTTTAAAGTTGGTGATTTTGATGTCAATGACCGACAATGCTCTGGGACGCCACGAACGCCGAAGGCTGATGCTTTGAAAGCATTGTTGGATGAAAATACGTCATAGAAACAAGACGAACTCGCGAAACAGCTGGGAAATGATCAAGCAACAGTTTCGAGACGATTGCATAAGATGAGAAAAATTGAGAAACTCGGAAAGCGCGTACCGCATGAACTCTACGAAGACAGCATTGACCACGAGCTTAATCCATGTGTCTCGTTGCTTGTCGGGCAACGTAAAAACAACTTTTGTGGAAAATTGTTATTGGTGACGAAAAATGGATTCTGTACGACAATACTAAACGCACATATTGATGGGTACACCCTGGACAGCCAACAACATCCACGCCAAAAAAGTTCTTCTGTGCATCTGGTGGAATATGAAGCGTGTGCTGTTTTGTGAACTCCTTCAACCAGGTGAGACGGTTACTGCTGAGCTCTACAATCGTCAACTGATTGATTGGTTCAATGCAATTGAACAAAAACTACCATTTTCAGGACAAGGAAGTCGGAAGGTCATTTTGCTGCATGACAACACCAGGCCTCACGTTGCTCTTAGTACTCAGTAAACTATTTTTAACTTAGACTGGGAAGTTCTTCTGCACGCGGAGTATTCGCTACGTTTGGCGCCTTCGGATAACCATTTATTCTGGTCGATACAGAACTGTCTAGCGGGACAGCGCTTTTGAGATGAGGCTGAGGTGCGAAAATGAATCGACGATTTCATTGCCTCCAAGCCGATGTCGTTTTTCCACGAAGGAATCCGAAAGTTACCTGAGAGATGGCAGTAGGTCATAGAAAGCGGGGCAAAATATTTTGATGATTGAACTGCTTTTTGTATATTATGGAAATAAAATTGAAATTTTGAAAAAAATAACTAAAACTTTTACATACATCTAATATTTAATGATATCCACAAGTTTATATTTATATAAAATTTAGGAGTTCGCATGGGTCTGTGCTCCTCTTCTAATCAGTGGAAATGTTTTTCTCCACGCCTGTATTAAAAATGCTCCTCTAAGTAATATTTTCATTGCTTCATAATCATTTCAAATGTAGAATACCTCCATTATTTTATTATTTTTTGTAGTATTAGTACTGGTAAATTTGAAGTAAAGCATAATTTCCTAATATTTTCATAATATACAGACCCATACTGAGCTGTCTATTGCAGGTTCACGCCTTCTCTCTGGTGTGGTATTCTGTTTTTTCTTAGTCACCGGTGTGTGTCTTGCCATAGCTCTTTATCTTGCACACTCCCGAGCCCTGTGCCGAAAATGGCCACGCTATCTTCTCCCTTACATCATTATCAAGTTTACACGAATTATTGCACTTGCAACAGGTGAAACCTAACATTCAGTACTTATTGAATCATTTCAGACATATCTACATTAAACAGGAATGTATGCCTATTATAAGATGTTTTTCCAATAATAAAACAATTTTAGTATCTATACTGATCCTGTTGTCACCCGCTCTAATAACAACGTATTTTTACGCCAGCGTGTATGGTTTATTTGAATGTGTTGCAGGAGCAGTTGCACTAGAGGTAAACAGATGAACAATAAATTTGAAAGTGCGATCGAAATAAACGCCATTTCAGGTAACAGGTCGTAGCTGGCGTGTACTGCAAAAAACTGGAATAACAAGTCGACGGCGTCAATCAGCATCTGACACTCAGAATCCAACACTTGGACTCAGCAAACAGACCTTCGTACAAGAAACCTAGAAATTATCTAGGAGAATACTTGATGAGCAATTATGTAACAATATCCAAATGGATTTGAGACAAAATCCTGTTGGAATAATGCTCATAACAAACAGCGCTGTAGTGGATCATCTTTTTACCACTTAAATTTTCCACAATTTCGAGACATCGTATCAATCCAGAAAAATATAGTGCGTAGAAAAAAAACTCTAATATTCTTTCAATACAATGTTCCTAACACTGGAACAGATATAGATCTGCCACATATTTCTTTACTCCGCTACTCTTCAATTAGCTAAAATACACTGTAATGATAAGCTCTGTCCTACCCATACGGGTTGTTCGTGCCTTACACCTCATTAACATCGTTGGATTTCCAATTCATCATTCACTGCACATTCTATAGTGCTTATAAGAAACATTTTCCTATGAAACCATTTACTACTACCTTATTACAAACCGAAATATAAACAACTTGTATCATTTAATTAAAAATACACTATGTATGACTAAAGCTAACTTATATAAGTTGGATGATAGTGCATATTAATAATTATACACATACAATTTACAAAAAACAGTAAAACGCATACAAATGAAGTCCTATTCCTAAGCTCTAAGCTATAACCAAGTATAAGCTAAGCTCTGACTTTACATGTTATCGAATCATCTAGGTTTATGCGAATCCTGAAGATTGCTCCTTAAAAAAGGAGGTTATAGCAAAACGTTTTTTACTTAGAAAGTTAGGAAGCGTCACATATCACTTTCACATCTTGAAAGTTAGCTCCTAATTAAATTCCCATTCAAACCACAGCACAGTGAAGATATAAAAATTTTCGTATATCAAGATATAAATATAAGGAGCTAGTAACTAAGTAACTGCTCGAATTCGGTTAGCGACGATTTTTCTCGAAGCCTAGATTAATTTCTTCAACTGTTTTACCCTTTGTTTCTGGAACGAATCTCCAAGTAAATAGAATAAATACAGTCAGGAAAAAGGTGAAGACGAAGAACGAATATTGACCAAGCACATTCTGAAAAATTACGCTACTTCCACGTTAGAATAAAACTATCTGGTTACCATATTCAAGCTATTAGTTCCCTAAATATTATGTATAATAACCTTTATAGGTAAAAATGTCAAGGCGACCACTAAATTTGCCATCCAGTTCACCATAACAGCAATAGAATTAGCACTACCACGAGCATTTGATGTAAAAATTTCTGAGACGAAGAACCACGGAATTGCACCTGAAATTAGAATAATAGTAAAATATTACGATCTTATATAATCTTCAAATGAACTTACCAGGTCCGGTCGCAAAAGCAATCACGAAAAGAATGACGAAGCCGATAGCACCATAGCTTGCCCATTTGTAATCTGATCCTTGGTTTATAAGAGTGAGAGCCCCAACGATTAGAAGAGTGCTTACCCACATACCACACAAACCAATTAAATGTAATGAACGACGACCAAATTTCGGATGGTCTACCTAACAAAAGTTGATAATTAAAAACAATAAAAAAGTACGACGACAATTACTGAAGCAAACAAACCAGCCAGACGGAGATAATAGTCATAATAACGTTAACAGTGCCCATTCCTATAGTTGCATAGAAAGGTTGGTTACCAGTAAGACCCGCCTGTTCGAAGATTACTGTTGAATAATACATAGCCACGTTGATACCTAAACTCCAATTATTAATAACCATGACAATAAATAAATAAGGAACTTCTAAAATATACCAGATAGCTGTTGCGATAACATCATCATAATAGCAATAGTCATTGGCCAGCGTAAAGAACCGCGGAACATAGAAGCCATCGACGGACGTTCTTCAGTCCCAGAAGAAGCCAACTCTTCACGCATGATATCAAGTTCAGCTGATACCTATAGCATTTTCATCTTTAAATACAACTGTAAATATAAACTTACTAGTACTTCTCACATCATTAATACCACGTAATCTTTTGAGATCAGTTTCTGCACGATCACTTTGACCCCGGACAGCCAGAGTGAATTTCGGGGACTCGGGACAAAGAGGAAGGGTAGCCAGTTGGATAAAGGCCGGTACCACAGTAAAAGCAAAAATTAAAGGCCAATAATCATAAGTGCCTAACATATGTGGAAGACCAAATATCTGAAAACAAATATTTAATAATAACTCAAAACAAAATAATACTATATATTGAACCAACCTGTGAAACTAGAATAGCAACAGTTACAAGCAGTTGATGTAATGACCCAAGCATTCCACGAAGATTAATCGGTGATACTTCAGTTAGATACATGGGAACGAGACCAGAAGACAAACCTAAATTTTTTTTTTTGGAAATTATAGCATTTACAAGATCAACGACACTTAAACTATCAATCTCTGTAAATAATATTAGCATATACCTACCACAGTTAAATCCAATGAATAGCCTTCCAATAATAATCATAGGATAGACACCAACAGATTTGGCTAGCGCCATTAAAGCAGCAGCAGCAAAAGCTACAAGGTTATTATAAAGAAGTGCACCACGACGTCCAGCGCTATCGGCCAACCACCCAGATAGTAGTCCTCCAACCATACCACCAACAGCGAAAACCGAAACCGCAACGGACCTATTCAAATCAACGAATGATATACTTTTTCCTCATATATTAATTCCTTCCCTACATCAAACAAGCAGAATAATTATCGTGGTTTCTAGAGTAGCTAAAAGTATTCCACACCTAAACTAAAACTGAGAAAAAAATACCATGCTAATTCAGCTTTCACTCTGGTAATAGTTGAGTTGAACATTTGTTGATGTGATTCAATAATCCATTCCGTAATCAGCTAAATAACAAAAAAAATCATATGCTAGTAAATATTAAGTTAAGGTCTTTTTTTAAAATAAATACCTTATTGAAATTTAGATATAATCCAATAACCAAGAACTAAAGCATAAAAATGTTTCTAACTAGACAATTGTATATCTAGGAACAACTATTTAGGACATTTTTTAAATAGCCAATATTATTTTAGGGATGATATAAAAATGCACTCCTCCAGGCGCATTGACACATCCTATGTGGTATCCAAATTGGAACGATGAAAGAGTGACAGCAAATACAGCACAAGCCAGAGTACGAGTCAGATGACCCTAAATATGTTTTTCATTTGTTAATTTCACTATAAATAAATAAATAACGTTTCAATCTCTGACATTTTCCTCCCGTGTAAATATCACAATCGAGGTATACTCGAATTCTTGATAAACTTATCTCATACGTAAAATAATACGTTTTCCAAAATATTCGCTATTGAAGATTAGAGCCTATTTTATTTGTATTATAGATACTAGCAAATTCTATTACCTCTAGATTATTTGAAGCTCTTAAGGGAGCGCTGACTTCGTTATCACTTTGGCCCATCTAAACTTTAATTTATAGCAACATCAACCTGCCATCGTTAAATTAACGTGTTATATGTGCTAATATAGTGCATAACAATAATTTCATTAGATCATTGGATTTACAGTGTTAAAATGAACAGAACCTTTATAAATTTTACTATATATCCAAAGAACGAAAAGTGGTGTAAAAAACCAAATAAAAGCCGTAACAATAGTCGCATGTAGATGATGCCTGTTGTGATCGAGCTAAGCATCACAGCATACTACTGCACAGCTGACTAAATCCCCCTCCCCCGCATCATACATCTCACGTCATTGATAATGCATATACAATATGCATAAGAACATTAAATTTTACCTAAAGATAACATTCGAATATCCATGTCTTAAAGCTAAAGATAAATCTAACTTATCATGCATAACTTATTACACCAACCTTATAACAACGATTAATATAGACATTAGTAAAAAATAGTACCATGATAATCACGCAACCTTTAAAAAAGCTATGTATCTAGACTATTTATGCTTTCTTAGCAGTTTCTATCGAATTTTAAACAAAGGAAAACAAAAGGCGCCAGAATAACCAGTTGTTTCAAGTCTTTTGAAACAAACTATTCAGAATTGAACGAAGTATTCCATAATAAATGCGCTGATTCAAAAACCATACAGTGTATACATAGAACAAGAGGAATCACAAATCAATTAAAGCATAATCAATATGAAATAGTATAGGAAAATGAAATTCAATATCCACTGCAACACCTATTGGATATGTAGTAGTAAATACTAATTTCAAACTATAATATATACTTGCGCATAGACAATTAATAACCGTAGTAGGAAAACCATCTTGAATCGTAATTTATTTAAAGTAGCAAAAAGTTTAACCTAATATATATTGGCGACGAAATAAAATTTTGAAAATATGTCTATTGAGTAGTTGTAAACTCCAACAAGAAAGCAGCTTTCTAGGATATGGTAACGCATGCAATGATGAAACCTAATAACATAATAATGTAGTAGCAACAAATGAATTTGTTTGTTTTATACCACCCAAAAGCAAATGAATACTACTTTTCAAAGTGAAGAGGGTAATATGCACTTAAAATTATCTATATTTATGCTGCCGGAAAGTGCAACAGTTTTTTTTTGGTAATTAAGATGGAAAGCAGTTTAAGGCAGACGTACATTATGAAAAATAAAATAAAATAAAATCAAGAACTAAATAAAATTACTATCATACTTTCTTTATCAGTTATTCGCCTAGAATAGATAAAATAGCAGACATTTCTTGTTACAATTAAAGCTAGAATAAATCCGTGCATAGCAAATATATTTAGGTAAAGTTTAAATATTGTTAATAGCATCACAGCAACATATTCATGTATGTCTTCCAAGTTAATTTTATAATATAACCACAAATATACATCTATACTTAATCGCGAAACTATAAACTTGTTGCAATAGTTGTTATTTTGTTCTATAAGGCAAATTGCAGCCACTAAAAATTAGTTTTATGAAAATCTCACAATACCTCTGGAATGGAATGGCTACTTCTGGGATTCAGAGCACGAACTACTTCTTTTTCATCAAGTAGCTTGCCGGATTCCCCACTGCACACAGGTACTCTACCCTTCTCTTCTTCATTTGTCATTATCATATTTGGACAGCAACAACCCAGGTGTCCACGCCAATACTTATCTTAATAAACCAAGTAATATAACAAAAGTACGATATGAAATATAACAAATTATTATAAAACAATTTCATTAAAATAGCTGTATAGGTTCAGAAAATATTATTATTATTATTATTTATAAATAAGGAAAGGAACCATTAAAAATGTGACTTATAAAACCACAATAAACAACAATGGTAAAGTCATTAAATTTAATTGTTATATTATTCTAAATATGATCGCTATCCTAATCAAACATCGAAATTGACAAAACACCTACTACGTCATAGTATCATACACTAGAGCTACTTAAATTTCTGGCGTTGAATAACGTGTTTAACCCGTAGTTAGTTGTGATATAAACGGTCTATGGAGAATACCATAAACCGAATAGACATGGAACGGTTTTGTAGCTATATTTGATAGTATTGGAGTTAGAAACAGAGAGTGGTAGCTTTTTTCTTTCCTGTTTTGTATTAATGGACGTTTTACATCTTTTTGTCTTTTGCTCAGTTTTGTGCCAACAGATGATTTTAGTTTGTCATTAAGAGATATTTTTGTTTCCAATAACTATTTGAAAATTTTATATTGTTTTCATGTTTCTATGCCTACCATATGCAATTACGTGATTCTCCTTGACAACATGGGTTAAGAGGTTTCAAACCTAGTCACAGCAGTTTTTCCATCTCATGTATTATTATTTGAGCAATATTTTCTATCACCGTTCTGGTAAAATCACGTATTGTACTATGTATATTATTGTAGTTATTTAGCATACAGACAGTTATGAGTAACATTTTTCACCGATATATTGGAGTGGATGGAGAAAAAAGACGGCAGACAAATAGAAAACTCTATAAGAAAAAACAAATGGAAATTGGGAAGGATTTGTTCTTTGCGATATTTCACTTTAGCCTATTAGTGCACAGCTGGCCAATCAAGAATCTAAACCTTATTTTTAGAGCACATACATCATTCCTTTGATGTAGATGCTTATCCTCAGTGGCCTGGTGAGCTAGGGAGTCTTTTGAGTCTTCAAAAGACTATGGATAGCAAGCAGAGATCTCTTGAAAACTTTTCCTCTAAAGATGGAAAAGTGGAATTAAACAAGCAAGATTTGTTGCATAATAGGTAACTATTATATAATTGTTGTAAACCTAGAGTAAAATCCTACCACATATTATTTTCTTAGTTTTGAACAGGAAATCAAAATTTTGGATAACCATTTCTAATAACTATTTCAAGGGTATTTAAATCTAAATATTCTTAATAGGAATTTTAATAATAATCTTATATACCATTTCATATGAGTATATAGCAGTCAAAATTGTTCAAGTCTGATTTAGGAGAACGTACAACTCGATTTATACATTTTGATTGCTAAACTAAGAACTGGAATTGGGTAATCTATTATCAAATTGCTAACAATAATTTTTAGCACAAATAACGATGGTTCTCAAAGCGAAGAAACAGTGGCAAAAATGGAGAATAATCAAGCTGAATATAATTTCAGCAAGGAAAAGACACATTCTTTGGGAGAATGGAACCATGTTAATGATAATTTAACAGGACTCGAAATATCATTAGAAAATGAACAAGAAGAGCAAGAATATTCATGTAATGTTCAAAATACCAAAATACCAAACATCTATTCATTGGCCAATAACTCCCTTTATCTCGTAGAGTCATGGATGGTGGATAACAAGAAGGTTCGGCTTTGATTTATTCACTTCAGTATTATACCTACATATATTCATAATATGAGGATGTTCACTAATGTTTTAAAGTAGTTACTATTTTGAATTATTTATTGTATGTTATATTTGGTAGATAATCTTTGCTTGCGTATAAATAATTACTTCTAGATAAATTTCAACATTAATCAGCATTATAAAAAGCAATAATAAGAGAAATTAAATAGTTTTTTCTGCTGAAAGACTTATTAGATGTAAAAACTTCAACTCTAACCCTCGCAATAAACTAGCTTGTAATATATATCCTAATTGGTTTTATAAATCTTAGAAATTTAATCCGTATTTATGAAATATAACTCAAACAAGCGGTTTAAAGTACTTATCTTACTGATTATTTATGGGCTTTGTATATCATTTTCAATTTGAAATGGACTTCTGAATTCATTGTATAATTAGGTGTATATTGAAGCAACTCAATAAACCAGTATCGTGCTATGTTTAAATATTTAAAATAAATGGCAAAGATTTAATATAATCTAAAATGCATTTTATTCCACAATGGTGTATTAATAAGAGTAAGATTTTAATAATACGGATAAAGAATTCTGAAAATAAAGGCTGAAGCAGTTCTAACAATACTTATTTAAATTTATGCGTGTATTTTCCTGACCTCAAAATTTCTAATAAGATACGTATCGAATAAACTTTTTTCTTTTAAAATACACATGTTTTCAGTAATTGCATAATTCGTTTTCACTATTCTCCATTAGAATCGCTCTCCTCTTCAAAATCAGATGCGGGAATTACAGTAACTATCTTGTGTAATTTTTCGCCATCTCTACGATCTTCAGCTATTTTCCTAAAAAAAGGTATGTACGTAGTTTGTACTTAGTTGCAGACAAATTTATTTGTGCAAACAAAGATCAAATGTTAACGTTAGCCATATTTAATCATTGTCACCACTATCTGTTTATACATGAAACTCTAAGTTGACCTACTTTAAGTAAAGCAATAATTTCAAATTCACGTCATTATCGCTAAACTTTAGTATATCTTTGCAATTTTAGTGCACTACTTGTAGATAGTTACACTGCTATTTGATCCGTATCTAGGAAAGAGGAAAAAAACTACCACTTTCCGAAATGTTGCATTTAGGATGCGTTGTATTATTGGGAATTGAAGAGGCTCTGATTACCTAAGATAGAGTTATAATTATTGCATCTAGGATTCGAAACATATTTTCAGTGTTTTATGAAAAATAAGAAATTCTGATTACCTTGTGTTTGATCAATTTATGTCTACCTACTGAAAAATTTGCAAACCAGAAATTTAATGTATACTATCATTTGAATAATATTATAATAGTACAACTACTTATTATACTAATCTATACCCTTATTACCGAAAATTTCACCGGTAATTAACCTGAATTTAGCAAGGTCGAAGCCTCCCATGGCTCCTAGTGTTGGTGCTCTTCTTCGATTAGCTGCTTTTTCACGGGGATAAATATGATAGTTATCATGTGCGGCTAGATCGGAGATGGTACGTTTGCGGACTAATGTAGGTACATCCATCTCAAAAAAAATATTTTAAAAAATATATAATATTTCTCGAAATACTGTTAATTGTTTCCCATAAAGCTATTATGGTGTTATAAAAGTAATATACGCTGATTAGGAATCATTTGTTTACGGGCGGATATATAAATAAATGATTTTTAAACTATGATATAATTGCCTCACATATTTACGATTTTATGTGGAAACTAACTCTGACAATTTTTTTCGGTTTTTTGTGGATATAAAAGTTATCGTTAAAGGCTGACAACATCTCCTCTCGTTTATTCCTCACTATATGTGGAAATGAACAGACTAGAAGACAGAATGCAGGCTGGAGATCCTGTTAGAAAGGAACTAAAATGCAAGGATATAAAACAGATGTATTTAATAATACAAACATACTAAAATGAACGTGAATATCGGACTTGGAATATTCTGTATCCATGCCCTCTAAACCTTTCACTGTGTATCCTTTCAAGATTTTTCTCAATAGCCTCCACAAAATTAAAAAACATGTCGTACAACTGAGCATATATACTAGTGTTTACTATGCTGATAAGAGCTAATCCAAGGAGAAATGCTGCAGCTAGGAATGGTGAGTACTGCAATAATTAATAATACAAAACAATTTAGTAAAGGTGTCTCGTATTGAAAAAAAGCTTTTCGAATAACCATACACGAGTTTATTTTAATACATCATTAAAATTGACGTACATTCATGCACATTTTGATGGACTGTTTATTGTTCACTTGCCTGAATATTATAAGGCATGACATCTCCTAATCCAATTGTAGTTAAACTGATAAACGTAAAATAGAATGCATCACCAAATCCAATTCCTGAATCCAATAAAACGTCCAGATAATTTATAATGTACTACTTAATTTTTTTTAATGGAAACTTCGTTTTAAAGAAGCTTACCAGGCTTATTTCCTTCACTATGATCAAATATACCAATAATAAGCGTACATGACAAAATATATATAAGCACTAGAGGTAATGCTATCCACATAGGTAAAAAAATATCTTCTTTATCCTGTAATAACTGTTGCTTTCGAAGGTTCCTAAATGGAGTAAAAGTGAGACTGAGAATACAAAATATTAGATATAACCTTGCTTTTTAAAAACGAACTTCCACTTAATGAGGATGAAGACGAAAATTTTTGTAAGAATTTTTTGGAACCATTCTCCGATGTCGCCAAGCACCACCAACATAAGAGGGATTCCAATGCAAGCGTAGACAACTGATAATACTCGTCCCCAGAACGTCTGGCATGCGATAGTCCCTGCAGTATGTAATAATTTAAACATACTTTTCTTTTTTCGATACAAGTAGTTTTTATATAAGTTACTCATTTTTTTAGTATATGATAGATATGTATGCCTACAAAATAATCTATTGTTCTTACGATAACTGCATAGGATAATATGCTTTGTACTCAGATGTCAGATTTTATTAGACTGAGTAGAAGAATAAATTTGAATTGATGTTTAGTTTTAATAAACGGATTATTAACGCTATTATTTTCATTTAAGTTTAGTGTGGCATCATTTTCCACTTTTGTTGGGCTTACAATTGCTAATGTTAAAAAAGATTCACAACAAAATGCTAATTCGCTAAAAATTCAAGTTTAAGCAGTAATATATTACATTGAAATAACAACATCTAAAACTATGATTTTTTAAATAGTTCTAAATTTAACAGTTTTGATGACTTGTCAGTGAAACAAAGCACATAGAATTAAAGATTTTTAGACGGCACCGAAAGTGGAGAGCTATGTGAAGTATAAAAATTTAGATAGTTTTGCATAATAAGAACTTAAAGAGAAATGGATAATCATAAAAAATGTGCTGCAAACTTTAAAGAAATCATTAACACGAGAACATACCATAACCAATAGTGGTGAATAGAGTCATGGAGTAAAATGTTGCACTAGAGAAATACCACATTAAGTGCAAATCTAAGTTTTCCGCTTTGTGCCATACACTGCCATGAAAACGACCTTCAGCTTCTAGCATTGTCTTGTAGTAATGCTAAAAATAACAACCACAAGACATTAACTCATTTCTACGAATTGTTCCTAAGCACATCTGACAATAACTAACCTGGATCATTTTACCCAATTTCTCCTCTCTTTGTGTTCCATTATATGTTAATGTGACGTTCATCACGTCATTCGCCATTTCGCTGATGATACCTTGCATTATTACGATTGTGTGGTTGAGATCCTAGACAACAGTATTTACTCTTAACGAAGTAGGATAACATGTAGAGCCATGACTTATGCTTAACTAAAACCGCATATAAACCAGATGTTAATGCAAAATATATTTTCAGACATAAAATACGTTTCATAATTATAAGACACCCCTCACTTGTTGCTCTAACTCGGGAGTCAATGTTTCAAATTTCAGTTCTTATCCTGTCATCCTGCCACTACGTCAAGATCATCTACACTTTTTTCTGGTTGTCATTACAACGTTTTTCTCAAATACACAATAAGTTCACTTTTTCATAGTTTCATAACTATAGGATACTTAGGAGAAATGCTTACAAAAAACGAAACAATAATTTATAACAAATAACAAATAACTTCTATTATTCGGTACAACTACCCCTTCCACTAATCATTTGAAAAATGCGTCCTGTCATACTCGTTGACAGATTTTTGAGGATGGCTGGATCAATTTTGCTTCACTCTTCTGGAACTGTTTTTTCAAGTTGTCAATTGAAGAAAACTGGCTATTGTGAACATAAACTTTACGGGCTAATATTCCCCAAAGATTTTCCATGAGATTTAGATCCGGTGCCCAAGATAATCAGTCCATAAGGACTATGCTCCTATCTAAAACCAATCCTCTGTGCAGCAATTAACGTGGATGGCAGCGTTGTCTTGTCGGAATATGAAGTTCTTCTGTGGAAATCTATTGTAATAAGGGAGCAAATGATTTTCAAGGACTTGCTGGTAGTCGACACTATTCATTTTAGTGGAAACGAAAACTAATTCGAGAGCATCAAACGATGAAAATGCAGCTCATACCATCAAGCTTCCGCCTCCAAAGTTTCGTGTAGAGAAAAAAACCTTCTCTCCTTTCTCAAATCTCTTCAGTAGGAAGTAAATCCGTCTAGACCAGCAAGGTTTAACTTCTTTTCGTCGCTGAAGATAATCTGAATAAAATGAAGCTTGTACTGAAAGGCAAATGCACATGGAAAAAAGGGAGAATTACCATAGTCCATTCCGAAGTCCACGACATGTGTGTACAGGCAAAATCCATCCTAGCTTTCTTGCGATCTGCTGTTAAAGACGGACACTTCTTCATTCTTTCCCGTCTGATGAATGGATTTGCCTTCAGTGCCCTTCAAACCGTTGTTTTCGACACAGTCGGGCAGTAGGTGCTTCTGATCTCATTCAAACTGGCCGTGTTATTTGATACAACCACTGTGATTCTTCGTTTTTCTCGCTTACCCAATTTGGTTGGCGTTTCTCCATTTTTTTTGATTCCATATTTATCAGGAGCTCTCAGGAAATTGGTGACAACATTCCTAGAACGCCCGATTTCTCTTGCAATCTCCGTTCGGTTCAGTCCGGCATCAAAAAACGTTAGAATTGGTCCTTTTTCGATATCGTTGAAAAGGGAACCACGAGCCATTTTCGGTTTTCTACACTGATCCACAAAAGGCATATTTGCTACATGATATTATAATTTTAAAGATCATATATCCTAAGTGCTCCATAAATATGAAACAGTGAAAAAAATTAATTTTTTGCGTCCGTGAAAAAAATGTATTGACAATCAATTAAAAAAATAGTGTACATAGTCTTGGCGATGTGACAGGGTGTCAGGATAAACATTTTGTCAAATTTGAAACAGTGGGTCCCGAGTTAGAGCGATAAATGAGCGGTGTCCTGTAATTATGAAACGCACTGTATTTTAGAATTCCATGTGCTAAATATATGAAAATCGAATTGTGCTTAGAAGTCTCATCACAAAGAAGTAGTAATCGTATGTGAAGGTAAGCGTTCTGAAGGAAACTTCTGTATGCTGTCCAAAAGCACAAAAATACTTGGAAAAAAAACATAACTGAACAGACAACGATTAAGAATAACTGACAGTGATTTCATGGGGAGATTCCAGTCTTTCGAATATAATACCTCCGATAAAAACGTAAATTGTTAACAATAGTACCAAAAATATGTGACGAATTCCAAATTTATGATGATAATAGGCCAACCAGGAGAACCATTGGGTAATTTCTAAATGCTTCAAGGTTGCTGGACATACAAAATATAATAAGAATTAATGCACATGGAATACCTTAGAAAAATAAACACTCCCAGAACTTGAAAACGTTTTGACGTACTTTGCCTACGTATATACTTCTTTCTTTCTTTGTATCTTTTTTTATCCAATTCAAAATGAAAGCCGAATGGGGAAATTTCATGTACGGTCGTCATCTGGGTATCGATCTTGAGAACGATACAGTTGTCCCGGTCCTTAATAGGCTCTTTTCAAAATAACTTATCTGTTCAACACTTCATCTTAAAATTACCTTAAGATGGTTAGTAATAATTCTATTCCGTGTTTGTATCTCATTTTCGTCTTCTGAAATCCAGCACTCGAAATATGGTGAGACCGTAAGTATACAATGGTAAATATAAAACTGGTAAAAAACCTAAACTGAAATAAAAACAAGGTTACACCTAATTATTCTAATATAATTTAAGAAGAAAGGTGGGAAAACTACTTACTGATCTCAATCTGTGCCATGGCACTAAAGCATAGGCACTACTCTCAAAGCTATCTTCGCAACCGTCGGCGTCCACAGATAACACAACGAAGTAGTTTTTATGTG
Source organism: Heterorhabditis bacteriophora (assembly GCA_964036235.1). NCBI lineage: Eukaryota > Metazoa > Nematoda > Chromadorea > Rhabditida > Heterorhabditidae > Heterorhabditis > Heterorhabditis bacteriophora. The sequence goes on along the minus strand of OZ038428.1, from coordinate 2,638,719 downwards.
AATTTTATATTCGTTTATGAGTAGCATTTAGTGGCCTCTAATGGCGAAATTACGCGTCAGTCATTAGAATTTAAGTGCATTAAGTACACCTTTAGCAAATACCAATGATACCAAATAGTTTCTCAGCGGACAAACTGCCTTCCATGTGTAAATAAAATACGTTATATAAAACAACTGAATAATGGTATTTATGAATACCAAATTTTTCCTACAACTTGGATTCATTCTACAATGGCCAATGAAAAGACTGAAACAATACAAAATTTATGCAAAAACGATACAAATATTTGGTGGAACCTAAAACCAAAAAATGCCTTCATAATACAGAAGCATAGTGGTACAATTATCTAAAATTAACCGGTACATTAAACATGATTGACATTATTTTCAGCTAACTTGCATGACATCTAAGTTGCGATGTACCATCTGCTCTTTTAGAATAAGATGAGAGACCTAAAATAAAATGCGTTCTTTAACATTTCTAATAAATTACATATATATCTAATATAACACTCATCTAAACAATTAAACTAAATTTTTAGCTTATTTAGATAGTCATTAATACAAATTAAAACTTATATTCAACTGATGCTTTTATTCTTTAATCCCAAAACATTCAACATAATAATGAAAATCAACGGAACGATTTGTTATCGGTCGTGAGAAACCTTAGTAAAGATAAAACGAAACTAGCTCGACGGTCTTTCCTCGAAATAGAAACTAATCAAAAGGTCTTTTACGAGAGACATTAAAGCGTCACTGATTTTGCGAATAAAATGCTTAAAATAGATAGCGGTCATCAATGCAACATTGATAACGTCAAAAAAGTACCATTTGTACATATTATAGTACAAATATATAAAATATAAGTGAAAAAAAATTGTTTAACTTAAAAAATTTCCATCTTATTTTTCCAACACTCATGGAAAGAGCTATCAATTAAAATAAGTATTATTGCTTCTTGAAGCATAGCCGAATATCTATTGAACGGTATGTTGCAAAAAATTTGTAATCACTGGTAAAATTACTTAAGAAACTAACTAAACCAACCTTATTTAGTGTATCAGTAAGTTTATGAATGTTACTAGCCCACTGATCGAGTTGTTCCACATTAGCTTTCCTAGCCCGTAGATTAACAATACGGGATGGGCGATGAATTTTTGCATCAGGAATGGCTCCAGTAACAATAAGGTTACACAAGAAGGATTCCATATCCTTAAAATATCACTTGCACTCTACTTTTCAGAAGAATAGAATGTAGCAACCACTTACATCTAAGGGGAAATCGAGAAGCTCAGCCAATCTATCAAAAGTGATCTGTGTATAATATTTCGCAATCATCCTCATATTCTGAAGTAAAACTTTTGAAGTGCGTAGAACATTAAAAGGAAGGCAAAACTGCTTACATGCTCTCCAACTCGTAGATGAAAGTCGGCCCATCGCTTCTCGCCTTCTTTTGATGTGTCGAACACCTATGAAATATAAAATGTTACCTATTTATAATTGAAAAATATAAAAACTTACATTTGTTCCAGATGAGACTTTCTTTAGAGGTTTCTCGTAAGTCTTTAAAATCATATTCTTCCAGGAAATAAGTTCTTGATTGATGAACAAATCCAGTAATGCCTAAACAAAAAAAATCTATGTTTAAAATAACTTCTGATACACAACTCCATGAAATGTTACCTTATAATCTGGAACCAATTCAAGTTCCCTCAGAGTAAAAATTCTGTGAATAAGATCCCACTGTTCATTTGTGTGAGGCGATAATAAACAATACAGTATAGTAGATTTAAGAGCCTTAAAAATTATTTTTTCGCGAAATATAGCGAAAGAGCTAACAATAAAATGTCTAGAATTCTTACAACTTTAGCTTTGTCCATGTCAGAAGCTATTTTAGGCGTGTCAAAGATTGCCCTAAAATAAAGAATATTACAATAGCAGCGCAACTTAAAATATTAAATAAATAGTAACTATAAGGTTTTAAACAAACCTGTAATGTCTGCAAACCTCAAGATAGTTGGAATCTTGAAGCCCAATAGCAATCATTAGATTATAGTATTTTAGTTTTAAATCTTGAACCTAAACACAATAGTAAAAGATAACAATGGCACTTACACAATTATAAAAAACCTCACCTCTTCATTCTCGTTGTTGAAAAACTTAACGCTGATTTTTTTAGATATAATAGAAGCACGGATATAATCTGAACGTGCCACCGACATCCGCATTTGTTCTAATAAAAATTCGACCTGAAGAAAATATTAAGAAAAAAATTGTACTACACTTTTTGCTCGAAAAATGATCCAGATAACCTTCTCCTTGATATCCATTGATCCATACGTTTCAACCTGCAGTTCAAGTAACATATTTGCAGCCTCCTCAATCTTACCCTCACTTTCCAATTTCTTTACAACAAGTGATGTCAGACGAGCACGTTCAACCTCGACGTAAATCTATGAAAAACAATATAAATTGTATTTCAAAATGTATATTCAAGTACATATTATACATTTACGTAATAATTAATTAAATTTAAAATATCCTAGATGCAAAAACAATAGTTCTCACTTTTCCAGAAGTGACAGTGCGCAGTGTGTCAATGAGCTTCATTCGCAAGTCTTCGTTTGGCATCTTCTCAACCATTGCACAAGCATCACGGACCTAAGATCTTAGGAAATATTATAGGTATTATGCACTAATGATATATATTACAAATATAATAGCCTAAATAAAAATCTAGAAGCAATGAAATAGAACGCACCATCTTTGCAATAGCTATTTTTATTATTAATCGTTTCTTCGACAAAGTAAGTATTGTTTCATTTAATAAATCCCATTTCATACCATCGAAACACAGCTTTACCTATAATTGAAATAAATATATTCATAAAAATTAATAGAAATAATGAACACAAACCATGTGCTGAACGATTCTAGTATTACTCTTCATATCGGATCCAAGCCGAGAAAGTTTCTCTAGATTCGCTAGCGACTCTACCGCACCAACAACATCGCCATTCTAAAACAAACAAAAATATTTTCAAACTAATAATACAGAGAAATTCTGTCCAACATCTATGCATATATCCTGTGTAAAAGGTATGCACACATACTTTTAAAATTTCATCTGCTTTGGGAATTGCTTCATCAACTTGACTAGCATAGTCTACGTCCATTTTGAACAAACGACCATCTCCAACCTATTTAAAATCAAAATAAATGTATGTCTTGAATCGAAAAAACCCTATTTGTGTTGCCTTAAATAATAGCATACAGTAGAATGAAAATCCTACATAGACTTTGCTTGGCTGAAATAATAATCAACTAAAATTGAGAAAAATTTACCAAATACCTGTGCCGCAAGGTGAGCCATATTGTCAAGATCAGATTTATCGCCTGTTTTGATAGGCTCCACAATAGCTTCGCGTTGACTCATGATTAACTTAAAGATTCACATAAATACAAATTTATGACGACCTTTGTTTCCCATATTCTTATGTAAAAAATATTTAATGAGCATATGCTAACAGCTTTAGGATTAAAATGTTATGAGTTACTATGTGGAATATCACTTTGTAACTATAGACATTAAAACGCTTATATTTTCTGTAAAAAATGTTAGAAGATATCTAATCTGTTAATCATAGTAATGAACCGACACATTACTAAATTATAACAGCAATATATAATAACATACAAAATAGTAACATCTGCTACAAAGTAATGACAACACAGGACTACGTATTGTTACCGTGTTTTTATTCTTGATGCTTACGCGGGAAAGTAGTTGTACCTTTAAACATTTAAAATTGGATTGTTTTTGACTACAATTTCTTGTTTCTTGGTGGTGACCGAATTAGCCAGGCCACCTGTTAATCTTTTCGTTTTTAAGTTAACTGTAATATATTTTAAGATAGCCATGTTACCTATTTAATATATGCTACACAAGATTACAACTTAAGTCTTATATATATACGTGCATAACTCATAAATTGTATGTCCTAAATGCTATGAAAAGTCAACTTTCAGTTAAAGAAAAATATAACGCCCTGTTGAAATGGCTTCCAGGGTAAATATTTGTGCAGTAGATATTCTGGATAATCCTTCTACATTTAGCAGCCAATTTAAACTAGAAATTACATTTGAAGTATTCGAGCATTTACCTCATGGTAAGTCAGAAAGCCAATTATTTTTTGCCATGTATTTTAAAAATTTAAATTATGCTATTTTTAATACTAGAATTAGAGTAAGGATAAATAAAATAAGGACGTTCTACAGATCTTGAATGGGAACTAGTCTACGTAGGATCTGCGGAATCGAGTGCTTATGATCAAGTCCTTGATTCCGTTCTTGTAGGACCAGTTCCTGAGGGACGGCACAAATTTGTATTTACGGTAAACATACTTCGTGCATACCTCTATGACATGTTCATATAATACCCGGATAACTTTAATGTTCGCTTAAGCGCAAATCTAATGAGTTATGGATCATGTAATTTATTTTATAAAACCAGGCTGATGCTCCTGAGCCATCAAAGATACCGCAACAGGATATTGTTGGTGTTACAGTGCTTCTTCTCAGATGTAAATACAATGAACAGGTTAGTTGTGATATATTGAATGATGGTATTAGCTATTCTCACCTAATATTTCAGGAATTTATAAATCTAGGATGGTTTGTTTCGAACGATTATGAAGATCCTGAGTTAAAGGAGAATGCACCTAGTAAACCTCTACTCGACAAGGTAAATTTAAATCAATCAATTTGTTTTTCTAATGTATTAAATTCTAATTTCAAAGAGCTTGTTCTGATGTAAACAGTAATATAAAAGTGGTCTTTATATCACAAAACTAAGAAAACTATAACACTTTTAATAGTGGTTAGATTATTAGATTACATCTTATCGTTGCTTTTGAATGATCATAAACGCCCTAGACCATTCGTAATTGATCAACAAAATCCCAAAAATCCCTTATTTTAATTCACAGGTTTCTCACATATTGACATTCTTTGGTATTCATCGGTATTCAATAAAGACTACTTAATGTTCTAGTTGACTCGCATAATAAAGACTGATGATCTACGTGTCACTACATTCGCGATCAAATGGGATGAGAACCAACCGGACGAGTATCCGCCTGAGCAACCAGATATAGATGAAAATGATTTGATACCAGAAGATGATATGGATGAGATTGAAGAAAACGACGGCGAAGACTTGCACCAAGAGTTATAGTACGGTTATATATATGAAACATAAAAAGTTGGGATCATAAAAACTTACCATAGTAGGAATGAAAGAATTTAAAGCCAAGGCAAATGGAAAAAATGATAATGTCATTAATAATCATAGGGAACATCTGATTCCGACGTTATTATTTTACTGCTTTGGATATATTTCCGAAAGTGCTATATATTTTTCTTTTCAAAACCACCACTATTTAACTATTACTTCTGATCTATTTCGACATTGTATTAGAGTTTTAAATCATTTTCATATCATAATTATATTTTTAATCCCAAAAAATATTCTTCCATACAAACGTTGATTCCAACTTCCACTTTCTGATAAAATACATGATACCTGTGAGTAATTTTTAGAATTTACGAATTATTTAGTATGTACACGGTAATCTCTTGATGTATTTTTCGTGTTATATTTTTGTTCATATATGAAATATTCCTCTTAAAACCATGAAACAATTTATTAAATTGCAAATAATACCTGACATATCATAAACATTCAAATCAAAGTATATACCAATATAAAATACAAACACCAAAATAGAAACAACATTAAAAAAAAATAAAAGAAAAAACACGCAAAACATTTAACGTTATGTATTCGTCTAATAGTAGAGATGTTCCAACACTCGAACACTCTAGATTCTCTGCTTCTAACCCATCAACTGCAAATCAACAACTATACTAACCACGCAACCACCGGGCGTCGTGGCGGGCGCCTGTGAGCCAGCCTCTTGGCGGTAGAACGGAGTGGATGGAGTGAGGGGAGGAGTCCTGTGAGAGATGTCGGTTACGACGACCGGGCGTCCGCGCCAAGCGACGCGTCGCCAGGGGCGTGCGGCCGTAGGGTTGCTCGTCCCGGGCGGTCAAGGAGGGGTGTACGGCTCAGGCCCGCAAGGGAGCAGGCAGAAATCCCCGCGCGTTGCAGTGGCCGGATCGCGCCCGTGAGTTCCCACACTATCACAGCCTCTCCAATACCCTCAGACCTCCGTTCGAAATTTTCCTCTTTCAAACTATGCCCTCGATGAAATATAGAGAATATTTTTTTCTAATACAATGCAAATATATAAGAGGACCGTTTGCTATTGTTAGCTGACAAGTAAATGCAAATACGTAAGTGTGGAATGATCGGTAGCTGATCACTGGGCGTCGTGGCGGGCGCCTGTGAGCCAGCCTCTTGGCGGTAGAACGGAGTGGATGGAGTGAGGGGAGGAGTCCTGTGAGAGATGTCGGTTACGACGACCGGGCGTCCGCGCCAAGCGACGCGTCGCCAGGGGCGTGCGGCCGTAGGGTTGCTCGTCCCGGGCGGTCAAGGAGGGGTGTACGGCTCAGGCCCGCAAGGGAGCAGGCAGAAATCCCCGCGCGTTGCAGTGGCCGGATCGCGCCCGTGAGTTCCCACACTATCACAGCCTCTCCAATACCCTCAGACCTCCGTTCGAAATTTTCCTCTTTCAAACTATGCCCTCGATGAAATATAGAGAATATTTTTTTCTAATACAATGCAAATATATAAGAGGACCGTTTGCTATTGTTAGCTGACAAGTAAATGCAAATACGTAAGTGTGGAATGATCGGTAGCTGATCACTGGGCGTCGTGGCGGGCGCCTGTGAGCCAGCCTCTTGGCGGTAGAACGGAGTGGATGGAGTGAGGGGAGGAGTCCTGTGAGAGATGTCGGTTACGACGACCGGGCGTCCGCGCCAAGCGACGCGTCGCCAGGGGCGTGCGGCCGTAGGGTTGCTCGTCCCGGGCGGTCAAGGAGGGGTGTACGGCTCAGGCCCGCAAGGGAGCAGGCAGAAATCCCCGCGCGTTGCAGTGGCCGGATCGCGCCCGTGAGTTCCCACACTATCACAGCCTCTCCAATACCCTCAGACCTCCGTTCGAAATTTTCCTCTTTCAAACTATGCCCTCGATGAAATATAGAGAATATTTTTTTCTAATACAATGCAAATATATAAGAGGACCGTTTGCTATTGTTAGCTGACAAGTAAATGCAAATACGTAAGTGTGGAATGATCGGTAGCTGATCACTGGGCGTCGTGGCGGGCGCCTGTGAGCCAGCCTCTTGGCGGTAGAACGGAGTGGATGGAGTGAGGGGAGGAGTCCTGTGAGAGATGTCGGTTACGACGACCGGGCGTCCGCGCCAAGCGACGCGTCGCCAGGGGCGTGCGGCCGTAGGGTTGCTCGTCCCGGGCGGTCAAGGAGGGGTGTACGGCTCAGGCCCGCAAGGGAGCAGGCAGAAATCCCCGCGCGTTGCAGTGGCCGGATCGCGCCCGTGAGTTCCCACACTATCACAGCCTCTCCAATACCCTCAGACCTCCGTTCGAAATTTTCCTCTTTCAAACTATGCCCTCGATGAAATATAGAGAATATTTTTTTCTAATACAATGCAAATATATAAGAGGACCGTTTGCTATTGTTAGCTGACAAGTAAATGCAAATACGTAAGTGTGGAATGATCGGTAGCTGATCACTGGGCGTCGTGGCGGGCGCCTGTGAGCCAGCCTCTTGGCGGTAGAACGGAGTGGATGGAGTGAGGGGAGGAGTCCTGTGAGAGATGTCGGTTACGACGACCGGGCGTCCGCGCCAAGCGACGCGTCGCCAGGGGCGTGCGGCCGTAGGGTTGCTCGTCCCGGGCGGTCAAGGAGGGGTGTACGGCTCAGGCCCGCAAGGGAGCAGGCAGAAATCCCCGCGCGTTGCAGTGGCCGGATCGCGCCCGTGAGTTCCCACACTATCACAGCCTCTCCAATACCCTCAGACCTCCGTTCGAAATTTTCCTCTTTCAAACTATGCCCTCGATGAAATATAGAGAATATTTTTTTCTAATACAATGCAAATATATAAGAGGACCGTTTGCTATTGTTAGCTGACAAGTAAATGCAAATACGTAAGTGTGGAATGATCGGTAGCTGATCACTGGGCGTCGTGGCGGGCGCCTGTGAGCCAGCCTCTTGGCGGTAGAACGGAGTGGATGGAGTGAGGGGAGGAGTCCTGTGAGAGATGTCGGTTACGACGACCGGGCGTCCGCGCCAAGCGACGCGTCGCCAGGGGCGTGCGGCCGTAGGGTTGCTCGTCCCGGGCGGTCAAGGAGGGGTGTACGGCTCAGGCCCGCAAGGGAGCAGGCAGAAATCCCCGCGCGTTGCAGTGGCCGGATCGCGCCCGTGAGTTCCCACACTATCACAGCCTCTCCAATACCCTCAGACCTCCGTTCGAAATTTTCCTCTTTCAAACTATGCCCTCGATGAAATATAGAGAATATTTTTTTCTAATACAATGCAAATATATAAGAGGACCGTTTGCTATTGTTAGCTGACAAGTAAATGCAAATACGTAAGTGTGGAATGATCGGTAGCTGATCACTGGGCGTCGTGGCGGGCGCCTGTGAGCCAGCCTCTTGGCGGTAGAACGGAGTGGATGGAGTGAGGGGAGGAGTCCTGTGAGAGATGTCGGTTACGACGACCGGGCGTCCGCGCCAAGCGACGCGTCGCCAGGGGCGTGCGGCCGTAGGGTTGCTCGTCCCGGGCGGTCAAGGAGGGGTGTACGGCTCAGGCCCGCAAGGGAGCAGGCAGAAATCCCCGCGCGTTGCAGTGGCCGGATCGCGCCCGTGAGTTCCCACACTATCACAGCCTCTCCAATACCCTCAGACCTCCGTTCGAAATTTTCCTCTTTCAAACTATGCCCTCGATGAAATATAGAGAATATTTTTTTCTAATACAATGCAAATATATAAGAGGACCGTTTGCTATTGTTAGCTGACAAGTAAATGCAAATACGTAAGTGTGGAATGATCGGTAGCTGATCACTGGGCGTCGTGGCGGGCGCCTGTGAGCCAGCCTCTTGGCGGTAGAACGGAGTGGATGGAGTGAGGGGAGGAGTCCTGTGAGAGATGTCGGTTACGACGACCGGGCGTCCGCGCCAAGCGACGCGTCGCCAGGGGCGTGCGGCCGTAGGGTTGCTCGTCCCGGGCGGTCAAGGAGGGGTGTACGGCTCAGGCCCGCAAGGGAGCAGGCAGAAATCCCCGCGCGTTGCAGTGGCCGGATCGCGCCCGTGAGTTCCCACACTATCACAGCCTCTCCAATACCCTCAGACCTCCGTTCGAAATTTTCCTCTTTCAAACTATGCCCTCGATGAAATATAGAGAATATTTTTTTCTAATACAATGCAAATATATAAGAGGACCGTTTGCTATTGTTAGCTGACAAGTAAATGCAAATACGTAAGTGTGGAATGATCGGTAGCTGATCACTGGGCGTCGTGGCGGGCGCCTGTGAGCCAGCCTCTTGGCGGTAGAACGGAGTGGATGGAGTGAGGGGAGGAGTCCTGTGAGAGATGTCGGTTACGACGACCGGGCGTCCGCGCCAAGCGACGCGTCGCCAGGGGCGTGCGGCCGTAGGGTTGCTCGTCCCGGGCGGTCAAGGAGGGGTGTACGGCTCAGGCCCGCAAGGGAGCAGGCAGAAATCCCCGCGCGTTGCAGTGGCCGGATCGCGCCCGTGAGTTCCCACACTATCACAGCCTCTCCAATACCCTCAGACCTCCGTTCGAAATTTTCCTCTTTCAAACTATGCCCTCGATGAAATATAGAGAATATTTTTTTCTAATACAATGCAAATATATAAGAGGACCGTTTGCTATTGTTAGCTGACAAGTAAATGCAAATACGTAAGTGTGGAATGATCGGTAGCTGATCACTGGGCGTCGTGGCGGGCGCCTGTGAGCCAGCCTCTTGGCGGTAGAACGGAGTGGATGGAGTGAGGGGAGGAGTCCTGTGAGAGATGTCGGTTACGACGACCGGGCGTCCGCGCCAAGCGACGCGTCGCCAGGGGCGTGCGGCCGTAGGGTTGCTCGTCCCGGGCGGTCAAGGAGGGGTGTACGGCTCAGGCCCGCAAGGGAGCAGGCAGAAATCCCCGCGCGTTGCAGTGGCCGGATCGCGCCCGTGAGTTCCCACACTATCACAGCCTCTCCAATACCCTCAGACCTCCGTTCGAAATTTTCCTCTTTCAAACTATGCCCTCGATGAAATATAGAGAATATTTTTTTCTAATACAATGCAAATATATAAGAGGACCGTTTGCTATTGTTAGCTGACAAGTAAATGCAAATACGTAAGTGTGGAATGATCGGTAGCTGATCACTGGGCGTCGTGGCGGGCGCCTGTGAGCCAGCCTCTTGGCGGTAGAACGGAGTGGATGGAGTGAGGGGAGGAGTCCTGTGAGAGATGTCGGTTACGACGACCGGGCGTCCGCGCCAAGCGACGCGTCGCCAGGGGCGTGCGGCCGTAGGGTTGCTCGTCCCGGGCGGTCAAGGAGGGGTGTACGGCTCAGGCCCGCAAGGGAGCAGGCAGAAATCCCCGCGCGTTGCAGTGGCCGGATCGCGCCCGTGAGTTCCCACACTATCACAGCCTCTCCAATACCCTCAGACCTCCGTTCGAAATTTTCCTCTTTCAAACTATGCCCTCGATGAAATATAGAGAATATTTTTTTCTAATACAATGCAAATATATAAGAGGACCGTTTGCTATTGTTAGCTGACAAGTAAATGCAAATACGTAAGTGTGGAATGATCGGTAGCTGATCACTGGGCGTCGTGGCGGGCGCCTGTGAGCCAGCCTCTTGGCGGTAGAACGGAGTGGATGGAGTGAGGGGAGGAGTCCTGTGAGAGATGTCGGTTACGACGACCGGGCGTCCGCGCCAAGCGACGCGTCGCCAGGGGCGTGCGGCCGTAGGGTTGCTCGTCCCGGGCGGTCAAGGAGGGGTGTACGGCTCAGGCCCGCAAGGGAGCAGGCAGAAATCCCCGCGCGTTGCAGTGGCCGGATCGCGCCCGTGAGTTCCCACACTATCACAGCCTCTCCAATACCCTCAGACCTCCGTTCGAAATTTTCCTCTTTCAAACTATGCCCTCGATGAAATATAGAGAATATTTTTTTCTAATACAATGCAAATATATAAGAGGACCGTTTGCTATTGTTAGCTGACAAGTAAATGCAAATACGTAAGTGTGGAATGATCGGTAGCTGATCACTGGGCGTCGTGGCGGGCGCCTGTGAGCCAGCCTCTTGGCGGTAGAACGGAGTGGATGGAGTGAGGGGAGGAGTCCTGTGAGAGATGTCGGTTACGACGACCGGGCGTCCGCGCCAAGCGACGCGTCGCCAGGGGCGTGCGGCCGTAGGGTTGCTCGTCCCGGGCGGTCAAGGAGGGGTGTACGGCTCAGGCCCGCAAGGGAGCAGGCAGAAATCCCCGCGCGTTGCAGTGGCCGGATCGCGCCCGTGAGTTCCCACACTATCACAGCCTCTCCAATACCCTCAGACCTCCGTTCGAAATTTTCCTCTTTCAAACTATGCCCTCGATGAAATATAGAGAATATTTTTTTCTAATACAATGCAAATATATAAGAGGACCGTTTGCTATTGTTAGCTGACAAGTAAATGCAAATACGTAAGTGTGGAATGATCGGTAGCTGATCACTGGGCGTCGTGGCGGGCGCCTGTGAGCCAGCCTCTTGGCGGTAGAACGGAGTGGATGGAGTGAGGGGAGGAGTCCTGTGAGAGATGTCGGTTACGACGACCGGGCGTCCGCGCCAAGCGACGCGTCGCCAGGGGCGTGCGGCCGTAGGGTTGCTCGTCCCGGGCGGTCAAGGAGGGGTGTACGGCTCAGGCCCGCAAGGGAGCAGGCAGAAATCCCCGCGCGTTGCAGTGGCCGGATCGCGCCCGTGAGTTCCCACACTATCACAGCCTCTCCAATACCCTCAGACCTCCGTTCGAAATTTTCCTCTTTCAAACTATGCCCTCGATGAAATATAGAGAATATTTTTTTCTAATACAATGCAAATATATAAGAGGACCGTTTGCTATTGTTAGCTGACAAGTAAATGCAAATACGTAAGTGTGGAATGATCGGTAGCTGATCACTGGGCGTCGTGGCGGGCGCCTGTGAGCCAGCCTCTTGGCGGTAGAACGGAGTGGATGGAGTGAGGGGAGGAGTCCTGTGAGAGATGTCGGTTACGACGACCGGGCGTCCGCGCCAAGCGACGCGTCGCCAGGGGCGTGCGGCCGTAGGGTTGCTCGTCCCGGGCGGTCAAGGAGGGGTGTACGGCTCAGGCCCGCAAGGGAGCAGGCAGAAATCCCCGCGCGTTGCAGTGGCCGGATCGCGCCCGTGAGTTCCCACACTATCACAGCCTCTCCAATACCCTCAGACCTCCGTTCGAAATTTTCCTCTTTCAAACTATGCCCTCGATGAAATATAGAGAATATTTTTTTCTAATACAATGCAAATATATAAGAGGACCGTTTGCTATTGTTAGCTGACAAGTAAATGCAAATACGTAAGTGTGGAATGATCGGTAGCTGATCACTGGGCGTCGTGGCGGGCGCCTGTGAGCCAGCCTCTTGGCGGTAGAACGGAGTGGATGGAGTGAGGGGAGGAGTCCTGTGAGAGATGTCGGTTACGACGACCGGGCGTCCGCGCCAAGCGACGCGTCGCCAGGGGCGTGCGGCCGTAGGGTTGCTCGTCCCGGGCGGTCAAGGAGGGGTGTACGGCTCAGGCCCGCAAGGGAGCAGGCAGAAATCCCCGCGCGTTGCAGTGGCCGGATCGCGCCCGTGAGTTCCCACACTATCACAGCCTCTCCAATACCCTCAGACCTCCGTTCGAAATTTTCCTCTTTCAAACTATGCCCTCGATGAAATATAGAGAATATTTTTTTCTAATACAATGCAAATATATAAGAGGACCGTTTGCTATTGTTAGCTGACAAGTAAATGCAAATACGTAAGTGTGGAATGATCGGTAGCTGATCACTGGGCGTCGTGGCGGGCGCCTGTGAGCCAGCCTCTTGGCGGTAGAACGGAGTGGATGGAGTGAGGGGAGGAGTCCTGTGAGAGATGTCGGTTACGACGACCGGGCGTCCGCGCCAAGCGACGCGTCGCCAGGGGCGTGCGGCCGTAGGGTTGCTCGTCCCGGGCGGTCAAGGAGGGGTGTACGGCTCAGGCCCGCAAGGGAGCAGGCAGAAATCCCCGCGCGTTGCAGTGGCCGGATCGCGCCCGTGAGTTCCCACACTATCACAGCCTCTCCAATACCCTCAGACCTCCGTTCGAAATTTTCCTCTTTCAAACTATGCCCTCGATGAAATATAGAGAATATTTTTTTCTAATACAATGCAAATATATAAGAGGACCGTTTGCTATTGTTAGCTGACAAGTAAATGCAAATACGTAAGTGTGGAATGATCGGTAGCTGATCACTGGGCGTCGTGGCGGGCGCCTGTGAGCCAGCCTCTTGGCGGTAGAACGGAGTGGATGGAGTGAGGGGAGGAGTCCTGTGAGAGATGTCGGTTACGACGACCGGGCGTCCGCGCCAAGCGACGCGTCGCCAGGGGCGTGCGGCCGTAGGGTTGCTCGTCCCGGGCGGTCAAGGAGGGGTGTACGGCTCAGGCCCGCAAGGGAGCAGGCAGAAATCCCCGCGCGTTGCAGTGGCCGGATCGCGCCCGTGAGTTCCCACACTATCACAGCCTCTCCAATACCCTCAGACCTCCGTTCGAAATTTTCCTCTTTCAAACTATGCCCTCGATGAAATATAGAGAATATTTTTTTCTAATACAATGCAAATATATAAGAGGACCGTTTGCTATTGTTAGCTGACAAGTAAATGCAAATACGTAAGTGTGGAATGATCGGTAGCTGATCACTGGGCGTCGTGGCGGGCGCCTGTGAGCCAGCCTCTTGGCGGTAGAACGGAGTGGATGGAGTGAGGGGAGGAGTCCTGTGAGAGATGTCGGTTACGACGACCGGGCGTCCGCGCCAAGCGACGCGTCGCCAGGGGCGTGCGGCCGTAGGGTTGCTCGTCCCGGGCGGTCAAGGAGGGGTGTACGGCTCAGGCCCGCAAGGGAGCAGGCAGAAATCCCCGCGCGTTGCAGTGGCCGGATCGCGCCCGTGAGTTCCCACACTATCACAGCCTCTCCAATACCCTCAGACCTCCGTTCGAAATTTTCCTCTTTCAAACTATGCCCTCGATGAAATATAGAGAATATTTTTTTCTAATACAATGCAAATATATAAGAGGACCGTTTGCTATTGTTAGCTGACAAGTAAATGCAAATACGTAAGTGTGGAATGATCGGTAGCTGATCACTGGGCGTCGTGGCGGGCGCCTGTGAGCCAGCCTCTTGGCGGTAGAACGGAGTGGATGGAGTGAGGGGAGGAGTCCTGTGAGAGATGTCGGTTACGACGACCGGGCGTCCGCGCCAAGCGACGCGTCGCCAGGGGCGTGCGGCCGTAGGGTTGCTCGTCCCGGGCGGTCAAGGAGGGGTGTACGGCTCAGGCCCGCAAGGGAGCAGGCAGAAATCCCCGCGCGTTGCAGTGGCCGGATCGCGCCCGTGAGTTCCCACACTATCACAGCCTCTCCAATACCCTCAGACCTCCGTTCGAAATTTTCCTCTTTCAAACTATGCCCTCGATGAAATATAGAGAATATTTTTTTCTAATACAATGCAAATATATAAGAGGACCGTTTGCTATTGTTAGCTGACAAGTAAATGCAAATACGTAAGTGTGGAATGATCGGTAGCTGATCACTGGGCGTCGTGGCGGGCGCCTGTGAGCCAGCCTCTTGGCGGTAGAACGGAGTGGATGGAGTGAGGGGAGGAGTCCTGTGAGAGATGTCGGTTACGACGACCGGGCGTCCGCGCCAAGCGACGCGTCGCCAGGGGCGTGCGGCCGTAGGGTTGCTCGTCCCGGGCGGTCAAGGAGGGGTGTACGGCTCAGGCCCGCAAGGGAGCAGGCAGAAATCCCCGCGCGTTGCAGTGGCCGGATCGCGCCCGTGAGTTCCCACACTATCACAGCCTCTCCAATACCCTCAGACCTCCGTTCGAAATTTTCCTCTTTCAAACTATGCCCTCGATGAAATATAGAGAATATTTTTTTCTAATACAATGCAAATATATAAGAGGACCGTTTGCTATTGTTAGCTGACAAGTAAATGCAAATACGTAAGTGTGGAATGATCGGTAGCTGATCACTGGGCGTCGTGGCGGGCGCCTGTGAGCCAGCCTCTTGGCGGTAGAACGGAGTGGATGGAGTGAGGGGAGGAGTCCTGTGAGAGATGTCGGTTACGACGACCGGGCGTCCGCGCCAAGCGACGCGTCGCCAGGGGCGTGCGGCCGTAGGGTTGCTCGTCCCGGGCGGTCAAGGAGGGGTGTACGGCTCAGGCCCGCAAGGGAGCAGGCAGAAATCCCCGCGCGTTGCAGTGGCCGGATCGCGCCCGTGAGTTCCCACACTATCACAGCCTCTCCAATACCCTCAGACCTCCGTTCGAAATTTTCCTCTTTCAAACTATGCCCTCGATGAAATATAGAGAATATTTTTTTCTAATACAATGCAAATATATAAGAGGACCGTTTGCTATTGTTAGCTGACAAGTAAATGCAAATACGTAAGTGTGGAATGATCGGTAGCTGATCACTGGGCGTCGTGGCGGGCGCCTGTGAGCCAGCCTCTTGGCGGTAGAACGGAGTGGATGGAGTGAGGGGAGGAGTCCTGTGAGAGATGTCGGTTACGACGACCGGGCGTCCGCGCCAAGCGACGCGTCGCCAGGGGCGTGCGGCCGTAGGGTTGCTCGTCCCGGGCGGTCAAGGAGGGGTGTACGGCTCAGGCCCGCAAGGGAGCAGGCAGAAATCCCCGCGCGTTGCAGTGGCCGGATCGCGCCCGTGAGTTCCCACACTATCACAGCCTCTCCAATACCCTCAGACCTCCGTTCGAAATTTTCCTCTTTCAAACTATGCCCTCGATGAAATATAGAGAATATTTTTTTCTAATACAATGCAAATATATAAGAGGACCGTTTGCTATTGTTAGCTGACAAGTAAATGCAAATACGTAAGTGTGGAATGATCGGTAGCTGATCACTGGGCGTCGTGGCGGGCGCCTGTGAGCCAGCCTCTTGGCGGTAGAACGGAGTGGATGGAGTGAGGGGAGGAGTCCTGTGAGAGATGTCGGTTACGACGACCGGGCGTCCGCGCCAAGCGACGCGTCGCCAGGGGCGTGCGGCCGTAGGGTTGCTCGTCCCGGGCGGTCAAGGAGGGGTGTACGGCTCAGGCCCGCAAGGGAGCAGGCAGAAATCCCCGCGCGTTGCAGTGGCCGGATCGCGCCCGTGAGTTCCCACACTATCACAGCCTCTCCAATACCCTCAGACCTCCGTTCGAAATTTTCCTCTTTCAAACTATGCCCTCGATGAAATATAGAGAATATTTTTTTCTAATACAATGCAAATATATAAGAGGACCGTTTGCTATTGTTAGCTGACAAGTAAATGCAAATACGTAAGTGTGGAATGATCGGTAGCTGATCACTGGGCGTCGTGGCGGGCGCCTGTGAGCCAGCCTCTTGGCGGTAGAACGGAGTGGATGGAGTGAGGGGAGGAGTCCTGTGAGAGATGTCGGTTACGACGACCGGGCGTCCGCGCCAAGCGACGCGTCGCCAGGGGCGTGCGGCCGTAGGGTTGCTCGTCCCGGGCGGTCAAGGAGGGGTGTACGGCTCAGGCCCGCAAGGGAGCAGGCAGAAATCCCCGCGCGTTGCAGTGGCCGGATCGCGCCCGTGAGTTCCCACACTATCACAGCCTCTCCAATACCCTCAGACCTCCGTTCGAAATTTTCCTCTTTCAAACTATGCCCTCGATGAAATATAGAGAATATTTTTTTCTAATACAATGCAAATATATAAGAGGACCGTTTGCTATTGTTAGCTGACAAGTAAATGCAAATACGTAAGTGTGGAATGATCGGTAGCTGATCACTGGGCGTCGTGGCGGGCGCCTGTGAGCCAGCCTCTTGGCGGTAGAACGGAGTGGATGGAGTGAGGGGAGGAGTCCTGTGAGAGATGTCGGTTACGACGACCGGGCGTCCGCGCCAAGCGACGCGTCGCCAGGGGCGTGCGGCCGTAGGGTTGCTCGTCCCGGGCGGTCAAGGAGGGGTGTACGGCTCAGGCCCGCAAGGGAGCAGGCAGAAATCCCCGCGCGTTGCAGTGGCCGGATCGCGCCCGTGAGTTCCCACACTATCACAGCCTCTCCAATACCCTCAGACCTCCGTTCGAAATTTTCCTCTTTCAAACTATGCCCTCGATGAAATATAGAGAATATTTTTTTCTAATACAATGCAAATATATAAGAGGACCGTTTGCTATTGTTAGCTGACAAGTAAATGCAAATACGTAAGTGTGGAATGATCGGTAGCTGATCACTGGGCGTCGTGGCGGGCGCCTGTGAGCCAGCCTCTTGGCGGTAGAACGGAGTGGATGGAGTGAGGGGAGGAGTCCTGTGAGAGATGTCGGTTACGACGACCGGGCGTCCGCGCCAAGCGACGCGTCGCCAGGGGGCGTGCGGCCGTAGGGTTGCTCGTCCCGGGCGGTCAAGGAGGGGTGTACGGCTCAGGCCCGCAAGGGAGCAGGCAGAAATCCCCGCGCGTTGCAGTGGCCGGATCGCGCCCGTGAGTTCCCACACTATCACAGCCTCTCCAATACCCTCAGACCTCCGTTCGAAATTTTCCTCTTTCAAACTATGCCCTCGATGAA